>JAPDDM010000132.1:0-99202 GCA_027474115.1 Schizopygopsis malacanthus
AAGAGACACGTAAAGTTTAAAGGATACCAGCAACAGTTCCAGACTGTAAACATGCGCAACGTGCTTGCAGCTTTATCGAAGTGAAAGAGACGCATTCAGAAATACAGGGATATCTTCTATATAGAGAAGACGCTGTATTTGAAAGTGACCTGGACCGAGGAAGCTGCTGTCTCTGAAAGTCACCTGGACGAGGAAGCATGATGCCTTGAGAAGCAACAAGAAGTTGATGTTGCTGAGCAGAATGAGCAACAAGTTATAGCGTTGAGGAAAAGGATGAGCTTCGACCCGGCCTCACATTAGACACGTGCATGCAGCCCGCCTGACATCGCACAGGAGATCTTGTCGTTTACGGTGAGGGAATATTTAGTGTCGCACCTGCACAAGGACAAAAGCCTGTTGGTTTTTTCAAAATCCCAAGCTGGAAGCCATGGCGTTCCTGTTCAATTCCCCACTGGACAAAATTCCATTGAGGAAAGGCAAATTTCAATATCTCCCAGTATGTATTTCAACGCGAGATTGTTCAGCGTGGACACGCGTTTCGCAAAGGATCAGAGTTATCTTTTCTTTGCACAGTTTGTAACGGAAACGCAACTGGCTAGAAAACAGCATGTCTATCCAGTTGCGAAAGGCAAACCCATCACAAGAGATGGCCGGAAAATTTCCAACTGACTGCTTCAAGACAAACGGGAGGTTGAAAGATTTGGTACAACAGAGGACGCCACACGGTTCATGCAACCACTGAGAGGCACTCCACTTATTTGGGAGAAAAACTTTGCGAGATCTACAGGCTATGATAAGACAGTTAGGAACCCCTACGTTTTTTTGCACGTTCAGCGCAGCCGAAATGAGATGGCCTGAAGTCATAACCGCGATCAAGGCCCAGCAAGGTGAACACGTCGACTTTTCCAGCTTGACTGGACGACGAAGTGTGAAATCCTCCGAAGCAACCCGGTCACTGTCATGCGCATGTTCGAGAAAAGAAACGGGTGGATGCGCTAATGACTCATCTGCTTTTGTCGCCCGCCCAACCCATCGGTGAAGTTCAGGACTACTTTTACAGAGTGGAGTTTCAAGCTAGAGGAAGTCCACACATCCATCTTCTTGTTTGGATAAAGGACGCACCCGAGTTTGAACGGGAATCTGATGGGGATGTTTGTGACTTTATCGACCGCAACATAACCTGCCAGTTGCCCGATTCCTCGGCTGATCCTGAGCTTCACCGGATCGTCACAGAGGTTCAGCTTCACAGCAGGAACCACTCAAAGTCCTGCAAGAAGGGAAATGTATGTGTCGATTTGGGTTCCCCAAACTAACGGTGTCTAGCACCACGATCACTCGTCCGCGACCACAGCGTCCTGAAGAAGAGGATGACACGGACACTTCTCCATCTGAAAGCTGCATGTTTGCGTCTAAAAGCACACAACCACAGGTCCTGAAGACGAGCATGACAAAGCACAGAAGGAAGCGGACAGAAAAAAGTTGAGACGGGAAGCTGCTCGAAAGGCAATGAGCGAGCCAGGGCCAAACTCAAGCCGGTGTGGGATCTGTTGAATGACCCCCAAGCCTCCTTTGACAGCTTGTCAGAGCTACTGACAGAGTGCAAGATGTCCATCGAGGATTACGACGAGAACGTTGAAGCATTGTCCAATGCCAACGTGATTCTGCTGAAGCGTGATCCGAAGGAGTCTTGGGTGAATGGATACAATCCCGATTTATTAAGGGCATGGAACGCCAATATGGACATTCAATTCGTTATTGACGCGTTTAGCTGCGTTATGTACATGCTTTCGTAATTTCCAAGCCGGAGCATGAAATGGGCGATTTACTTAAAAATGTGATCGAGAGTGTGCGCGAGACGAACGTTAGCGAGGAGGATGAGATGAAGCAGATCATGCAAGTCTACTCCAAACACAGGCAAGTTAGCGCTCAGGAGTCTGTGGCACGAACATGCAGCTTACCGTTGAAGAAGTGTTCACGAAGTGTTGTGTTTCTACCGACGGATGATGACGCGCTAAAGATGAGTCTTCCCCTTAGCGTCCTGCAAAATAAAAATCCTGATTCAGAGGATGTCTGGATGTCGGGGATGATCGATAAATACAGAGCAAGGCCTCTAACGCGTGATTTTGAAAAGATGTGCCTGGCAGATTTTGCTTCGGAGTGCCGCATCGTTTATGGTCAGCAAACGGAAGGCAAAAATGTTCACCGGCTGCTCAACGGCATGGGTTTTTTTCAGAAAAGAACGTCTGGGAAGGCTGCAGTCATTAGGTTTGCACGTTATTCGGAGAAGAAGCAACCCGAGAAGTTTTACGGTAGACTACTCAAGCTTTATATGCCACATCGGACCAGCGAACAGCTAAAACCTCCTGGGTTTCCAACGTACGAGACGTTTTACAAAGGTGCAAAGGTGGAACTACCCACTCACCCTGATTTGCTGATGCCTGTCTGTGCCGTAGTTCAAGCCCACAAGGAGAAGTTTGAAAAACACAGCGACGAGTTGGACAAGGCATTCGATCAGCTGGAACAGCAAGGACCGTCTGAGAACGCATGGAACTCTTTTGCACCTGAAGTAGAATTGGATCGCTTGGAGTGCATCGCTGAACGACAAGACATAATTTCGGATGATGAGGACGTACAAGACGATGTCCCAGAATTCCAGGTTCTTGAACACGGAGACGGGGTCGTGCCACAAATAGAGGCACCGCAGATGAGTGTTGAATTTGTCAGGAGCTTGTTCCGAAGTCTCAATGAGACGCAGGCAGCCATATTCTATACGGTCTGCCAGTGGTGTCAGAAGCGCGTGTGGGGTCATAATCCAGAACAGTTTTTTTACTTCGTGTCAGGTGGTGCTGGTTG
Source organism: Schizopygopsis malacanthus (assembly GCA_027474115.1). Classification (NCBI taxonomy): domain Eukaryota; kingdom Metazoa; phylum Chordata; class Actinopteri; order Cypriniformes; family Cyprinidae; genus Schizopygopsis; species Schizopygopsis malacanthus. The sequence goes on from JAPDDM010000132.1 coordinate 2,854, forward strand.
TGGCAAATCACACGTCATCAAGTGCATATACCGGAAGCGACCAAGATTCTGCGACAACTGCCTCGACTACGGGAGGAAGGGGATCTGTCCGTGCCCACGGTGCTCTTGAGTGCATTTACTGGAACGGCAGCGTTCAACATTTCCGGCAAAACGCTGCATTCCATTTTGAAACTGCCAAGGAATCTGAAGCCACCCTATCAAGGACTTGGAAATGCCCTAGATGAGCTTCGAGCAACACTACGCGACGTGGAGATTCTTATCATCGATGAAGTGTCCATGATTTCAAAGGATCTTTTTGCTACATAAACTGGAGATTTCAGCAAATCAAAGGCAGCAAGAAACCGTTTGGGGGAATCTCTGTCCTTGCTGTGGGCGACTTCTATCAACTGCCACCTCTGGGTAAAGCCAAACCACTCTGCGTGTACGAAGACGATGTTTTGGACTTCTGGAAAGCACATTTCCAAATGATTACTCTCTCCGAGATCATGCGTCAGAAAGAAGACCTGGCTTTTGCACAGCTTTTAAACCGCTTACGGGTGAAGCAGAAGGACGACGATCTTGTCGAACAAGATCGAGATTTGTTACTCCAGGCCGTGAAGGACCCCAAAGACTGCCCGTGTGATGCACTGCACGTATTTGCCACCAACAAGGAAGTTCACAGACACAACACTGAAACAATCCACGCTTCACGCTGACATCATTACCATCGATGCCGAGGACTACAGGAAAGACCCAAGAACGGGAGGGATGAAGAGACAAAACAAGCCCGTCACCGGAAAAAAGGACGACTTGCCTGACACCATAGAAATTGCGTTGGGAGTACGCATAATGGTGACAAGGAATTTGGATGTCGAGGACGGTCTATGCAATGGGTGCTTTGGGAAGATTTCTCATATTGTCAGTAAGACAAAAGACGGGGTCGACACCGTACACATGCTAGGGCTTCAGCTGGACAATCCGAATGCAGGCAAGAAACACCGCAAAAGGGTGCAGGGTTGAAGAGAAGACGCTGTGTGTATATCGAGAGATCCGAAGAAAGTCTAAGGAAAGGAGCGGTTCGTCGACAATTCCCCATCAAATTAGCCTACGCCTGCACAGCTCACAAAGTCCAAGGCATGACAATGGAGAATGCCGTGGTGTCGCTGAAGAAGATTTTCGAGCCGGGAATGGCCTACGTTGCCCTCAGCAGAACGACCTCGCTTCGTGGACTACACATTACGGACTTCAACGAAAAGAAGATCTATGCCGACGCTACAGTCACAGCCTCGTTGGAAAGCATGACGAGAGCATCATTCGACGGAATCATGCCGCTTTTACAGCACGTGAGGGAAAGCGACTTGGATCAAACGCTCAAAATAATCATCACAACACGGAAGGACTGTCATCCCACATCGAAGATATCCGATGCCATCATGAACTGCTTCTGTCGGATATTCTTTGCATGACGGAAACTCACCTGACCGGGTCACTCGTAACACCCCACGTACAATTAGAAGGCTACAACGCATTTATGCGAAACCGACATGTCTCCTACTCGACACACCAAGAAATTGCTAAGAAAGCTGGTGGTGGAGTCGCAATATATTGCAAAGAGCACATTTCAGCTCAGCCTAGGCAGTACGTGCAAAATGTGACCGATCTGGAGTACGTCGTCATCAAAGTAGACAGCCCGATCAAAGCAACAATCGCTGCTGTGTACAGGCCGCCGCACTACAAATTTGAAGAGTTCTCCAAAAACTTGAAGAGTCTGCTGGATTATTTGGACATGGTGGACGAACATCCCACACTAATCTGTGGAGATTTTAACGAAGATATCTCCTCGCCAGGTAAAAAAACTGTTCTGGAATTATTTCAGTCTAAAGGATACACGCAACTGATCACCACAGCAACAACCAAAAAGAACACTCTACTGGATCACATGTACGTCTCTCGTCCGGAATTGTGCCTTCAGTCGGGTGTGTTGCATAGTTATCATAGTTATCACAATCCCGTGTACTGTGTGTTGCGTTAATTCGGGTTTTTTTGGTGGACAGATATTGTTGTGTTTTGTGGTAGGTTAGTGTGCCATACGGAACCGTTTGCCACTGAACCTGCTTTAACGACGACAGTGGGGCTTCAGCCTTATTCAAACGGTTGGGCGGCTATGGTCGTGTTGCGGTTTGGACATTTTGGTTAGGTCATGTTTAGGGTTTATGCCACTGAGCTACTAGGAAGGACCAACCTCAGCAGCAGCAGGAAGGACGGAGGACTAGTGTGACCGCTCCAGGGAGGACACAGACAGTCAGAGCAACAGTGGCAGTAAGTTATAAAAGACAAAGAAAAGAGAGAAGTAGCAAGACACCATTGTAATGTTTGATTTTGACCTTATAACATACATTTTAACTTTAATTGATGTTCAATCTACACAATTTGTGACAATCTGTGCGGGATATGCAGTCCCCTGCTATTCTATGATTGATATGTGCCCTTCTGTAAGGCTGCAGGAAGAATTGGGAGACCATAGCAGTCCTGTCTGGATATGAGTGTGCAATATACCTTCTAAAGCTAAGTGTTAAAAGATTTTGCTTCAGTCGGTGTACTACTGCTTTACATAACCGTATTTGAATGGAAATGTTATATTTGAATCTAATTTTGATTTGTATGTTTTTCAGGAACCAGCCAAATGAAGTGAGATTGTCTGAGAAGATCACGTGTGCTACATCAATGACGATGACGAGCTGGATACCAGCTTATGTGCTCATTTCTTTCCGTAAGTTTTATTTCTGAATTTTTTGGGGTTTTTTTGGTTTATTAGTACGGGTGTATTAGTGATCCCATTGTTCATTTATTAATTTCATGCCCAGAGAACAGGTCCAAATATCTATGGCATTGAGGACAACGCTGAAGAATGAAGAAGCAGAGGAAGAAGCACACTGAGGTAAAGTTTGTCAAAAACTACTGATAAGGTCTAGTGTTTCAGTGCATTTTATTATACAATGGTTTCAGGGTTTTTCCCAGGTCAAAAATTGTCTTCGTTGGTGGCCAACAGACACTGTTGTCCTATCTTGCTCTCTTAAAAAAAAGAGCAGATTTTACCACTATCATTTCAAATTAAAAAGCTATGAAATCCAATTTTGTTGTATAATCATATTGCTATTAAAAGTTAAACTAAAAAAAATAGCATCAAAACGTTTATTTTAACTAATAGTCTTCATTTTCTAATACGTAGCTAACAATTGAATAAAATTAACAGCTAGCTAACAACTTGCTTTGCGCTTTATGATTTTAATAACTCCAGTATGAACTTTGAACTTTATTTATTTTTGACAATGTTATTGTCAAATGTTGCGGTTAGATTGTGGTTTGGACATTTTGGTTAGGTCATGTTTAGGGTTTATGCCACTGAGCTACTAGGAAGGACCAACCTCAGCAGCAGCAGGAAGGACGGAGGACTAGTGTGACCGCTCCAGGGAGGACACAGACAGTCAGAGCAACAGTGGCAGTAAGTTATAAAAGACAAAGGGAAGAGAGAAGTAGCAAGACACCATTGTAATGTTTGATTTTGACCTTATAACATACATTTTAACTTTAATTGATGTTCAATCTACACAATTGTGACAATCTGTGCGGGATATGCAGTCCCCTGCTATTCTATGATTGATATGTGCCCTTCTGTAAGGCTGCAGGAAGAATTGGGAGACCATAGCAGTCCTGTCTGGATATGAGTGTGCAATATACCTTCTAAAGCTAAGTGTTAAAAGATTTTGCTTCAGTCGGTGTACTACTGCTTTACATAACCGTATTTGAATGGATATGTTATATTTGAATCTAATTTTGATTTGTATGTTTTTCAGGAACCAGCCAAATGAAGTGAGATTGTCTGAGAAGATCACGTGTGCTACATCAATGACGATGACGAGCTGGATACCAGCTTATGTGCTCATTTCTTTCCGTAAGTTTTATTTCTGAATTTTTGGTTTTTTTTTTGGTTTATTAGTACGGGTGTATTAGTGATCCCATTGTTCATTTATTTAATTTCATGCCAGAGAACAGGTCCAAATATCTATGGCATTGAGGACAACGCTGAAGAATGAAGAAGCAGAGGAAGAAGCACACTGAGGTAAAGTTTGTCAAAAACTACTGATAAGGTCTAGTGTTTCAGTGCATTTTATTATACAATGGTTTCAGGGTTTTTCCCAGGTCAAAAATTGTCTTCGTTGGTGGCCAACAGACACTGTTGTCCTATCTTGCTCTCTTAAAAAAAAGAGCAGATTTGACCACTATCATTTCAAATTAAAAAGCTATGAAATCCAATTTTGTTGTATAATCATATTGCTATTAAAAAGTTAAACTAAAAAAAATAGCATCAAAACGTTTATTTTAACTAATAGTCTTCATTTTCTAATACGTAGCTAACAATTGAATAAAATTAACAGCTAGCTAACAACTTGCTTTGCGCTTTATGATTTTAATAACTCCAGTATGAACTTTGAACTTTTTATTTTTGACAATGTTATTTATTTAAAAAACTGCTGTTCAATGTTTATTCATGTTAGTTCACTGCATTTACTAATGTTAGCACTTACATCTTTTGATTTAAAAAATGTACCGTATTAGTAAATGTTAAAAATCACTGTCCGATCTCTACCACTTTGTTTATTTAAACGGGGAGTCATCTCAATTATCACCAGTAAAGTATGGAGTACCACAAGGATCTGTCCTAGGTCCTCTATTATTTTCATTATATATGCTGCCCCTTGGTAATATTATTAGAAAATACGGGATTAGTTTCCATTGTTATGCTGATGACACTCAACTATATATCTCAACAAAACAGATGAAACTTCTAAACTATCTAAGCTAACAGAGTGTGTTTAAAAATATAAAAGATTGGATGACCAGTAATTTTCTCCTATTAAATTCAGATAAGACCGAGATATTACTTATTGGACCTAAAAACAGTACACAGAATCTCTTGGATTACAATTTGCAACTAGACGGATGTAATGTTACTTCCTCTACAGTTAAAATCTGGGTGTTATATTAGACAGCAACCTATCTTTTGAAAATCATATTCCAATGTTACAAAAACAGCATTCTTCCATCTTAGAAACATTGCCAAGCTACGGAACATGTTGAGTGTTTCTGATGCAGAAAAGTTAGTTCATGCATTCATGACCTCTAGACTGGACTATTGTAATGCACTGCTAGGTGGTTGTCCTGCATCTTCAATAAACAAGCTACAGATAGTACAAAATGCTGCGGCTAGAGTCCTTACCAGGTCAAGAAAATATGATCATATTACTCCAATTTTACAGTCTCTGCACTGGCTACCTATTAAGTTTCGTATCAGTTACAAAATATTATTACTTGCCTATAAGGCCCTAAATGATTTAGCTCCTGCGTACCTAACTAATCTTCTATCACGCTACAATCCAACCCGCTCCCTTAGGTCGCAAAACTCTGGACTCTTGGTAGTACCTAGGATAGCAAAGTCCACTAAAGGAGGTAGAACTTTTTCATATCTGGCTCCTAAACTATGGAATAGCCTTCCTGAAAACGTTCGGGGTTCAGACACACTCTCTCTGTTTAAATCTAGATTAAAGACGCATCTCTTTAGCCAAGCATTCATATAATGCATCTCACAATCTTGTACTGCCAGTCTATCTGAACAAATGCACATTATTATGCTTTAGCTTGGGTTATACTGATAATTTCATCCAGGGTTATTCCTGGATGGAGCAGCTGCTACGCTAATTGTCTTACTGTTTCTATGTTACTGCGTTAGGAATTACACAAGCTTCATTCTGGATCCTACCCTTAAACGATAGAGATGACCGAACACCTGAGAAGAGACGATGACAACCCCTCCGAGGACCTCCGAGATGAGCCCCAGAGACAGATCTCCAGTGAGGACCTCGTCACCTAGACATCCATCGGGGAAAGACCCTGGAACCAGTGGACCACTTACACTCTGACTTTGCTGCAGTTGGAACAAACTACTGATTCGTCTGGCGGAGGGGAACTGGCCCCCGACTGAGCCTGGTTTCTCCAAGGTTTTTTCTCCGTTCTGTCACCGATGGAGTTTTCGTTCCTTGCCGCTGTCGCCTCTGGCTTGCTCAGTTGGGGACACTTCACTTGCAGCACAATCATCGACTTGATTGCACAGATATTATTTAAACTGAACTAAGCTGGACAATGCCATTACTAAATTCAATAATGAAATGCATTCAGCAGATAATTGAGTGTTAAATCCTGTCATTTTACATTATTGACAAAATTTGCCTATTTTGATATTGTGCAGTGCTTTGTTACAATTTGTATTGTTAAAGGCGCTATATAAATAAAGGTGACTTGACTTGACTTGACTAACAAAGATTAATAAATGCTAAAAAAGTTAAATGCAGGAAAACCATGGGTTTTGTTCAAAGATGTATGATTTCAAGTAAAAAACTAAAGGCTTACATCTGACCCATCAACTATGCTGCACAAGAACTCTTGGAGAATCAGAACAATTCAAATAAATTCACTAACATTATCATATATGTTTTACCTCCTCTGCCTTCAGGATATCCAGGGAGACAGATGCGCGCCATTCAGCATAGAAACATCAGAGACAGAGTTCACCTGAGCATTAGGGAAACCAGCTTCTCCTGAGCAAACCTGAGAGACTGGAGCGGGTGGAACTCCAAAGTTGAAACCAAAAGTCCTTTTAAAGGCAACAACGGCTCTTTTCAGAGTTACCCACCTCTCTGCACTATAGGCTAAACTAGTACATAATTAAAAACAATGATTTTTATAATCTTAGGGGTAATGCTGTAAAGATAATTTTAATACAAAGTATATCTAATAACTAGTACAACACTAGAATCTAATCCATTTGCTGGGTGGAATTTGACACAACAGGCGTTTAAAAAAAATATTTTAAATAAACATTTGGTTAATTGCCGCATACTGTTTTTGTCTTTATTGAATGTTATTGAAAGTTAGTCATTGTCACATTATGAATATTTTCTTGTGAACTTCAGAGAAGATCCAGGTATATTCACAGATGGTTCTTTAAGGTGGTAAGTGCGGGTCATTTAAAAGCTTACGTTTCAATGACCTTTATATACTCAACATTTATAAAATCAAGACCGCTACATGTACAGGATATCAACGGTCAATTATTTTTGATGCTTTGAAAAGAATAACATGTATTCATATTCAGACACACCTGTTGACCTGTCTTCACACAGCTTCACTGAACAGCATCCAAATGGCATTTTAATCCAGAAGTGTGCATAATTGGAGGAATATTGATATATTTAGACAATCATCAATTCGTATTCCAATACATTTTGCGACCTGATGATGACCATTAGTGGCGTCCAGCGATCGCTGAACAAGTTCATGAAAATTATGACCAGATGCTGTAGTATGGTATTGTAACATTTTCTCATTTCTTAATTCTAAACTTTACACTTTTATTTATTTCAACTACAAATGAAATTGAAAACCAATGAAAATTAAATATAATTTAACAGTTAAGTATTAATGTGCACCACGATCAATCAGATCTCGTGTGTCAGAGTTGAGTGCCTGAGTGTAAAGTAACTGCTCATGTATACTCTGCTGGGTCCTTCACAGAAACGAGTGAGATGTGCCATTTTAAACAATAAAAATAATATAATATGCACTGTTGGTCAGTATTAAATTATAGCTTGAGATGCATGATATTTTAATTAGCTACCAGTAGGATACATACAAGAAGCACGTTCAGAGACGCGCAGACGGTTGTCGTGGTAACGTTATTTAAAAGCTTAAAATCAGTCTACCATATTACCATATAAACACTGCAACCATTGTCACAAATCATAAACATTAGTTCATAACCAGTTGGCATAAATGTGCGATATAATTAATTGATTGCGAAGTGCTCTAGCGTGCTGTTGGGTGGGGCCACCTGTAAAATGCGCAACAGCCAATCAAATGTGGCTCACTCAATCATAAATACTGGCGGGTAAATCGCTGTTCTCTCACTCTTCTTTGAGATGGCACCGCCACGCGTTTGGGTTGTCGGCAGCTCTATAGTTCGCAGGTTGCATGCTCACGTCTGTGAGCAGGGCCTGGAGGAAAACTTGGATCTACGCTGTGAGATAACCTGGGACGGGAGAGGGAGGCAGACTCTGGGAGCAGCTGCTTCCAACTCTGCGTTCTCTACGGGCCAGAGCTCCACCGCCAGACATCCTCGTTATCCACTTGGGCGGGAACAGTATGTGCTGGGAGGGCCGCGACCGCATGGGTTTCCTTCGGGAAATAAAGCGCGACCTGGGTAAATGTTTCCTAATGTTTCCCAGTACCAAGCTGGTCTTTTCCCACATTCTGCCCCGTCTGAGTTGGAGAGGTCAGACTGGCAGGACTGGTTACGGTTTGGAACGGAGCCGGCGGTGGATCAACGGGAAGGTGTCTGCCTTCTTGGCAGAGAGACAGATGCGCTGCATTCACCACAGAAATATCTGCCTCTCCCATCTGTCTAGCGATGGAGTCCACCCTGAGCCAGAGGGAAACCAGCTTCTGCTGGTCAACCTCAGGGAAGCTCTGCAGGTGGAACTCGAAGTTGAACTCACCAAAAGTCCTTTTAAAGGCAACAACGGCTCTTTTAAGAGCCACCCACTCATTCAAATAAAGAGCATTTTTACAAGTGTGTGAAATTATTTATTTATATATATATAGGATACTTGTTATAAAATTAAAATGCCACACACATACATCTAAAAACGCGCTCACAGAAAACATGATTTAAAGCGTGAAACAACTCTCGCACTGTTTTATGAGCTATACGCACACCCAAACCGTGCCAACAGAAAAAAGTGACTTTAATGTGATTTTAAACCATTCAAGAATTGTGCGCTGTTTTCTGTGGCACATCCAAAACATGCATACAGAAAAAAGTGATTGTAGTGTGATTTTAAACTCGCGTGCTGTTTTCAGTGCTGCGGTCATTTTGGATGCGTGCAACTCTTAAAGTGGCAGACACGTTATTCTTACAAATGATTTGCGTTGTCAAAATATCACAGACAATGATAGGAAATGTTTTTATGCTTAGTATACAACCACTGATAAGCATATTCGTTTTTGATATGTAAAAAAAAAAAAAAAAACTTTAGTGGATTAGAACCCAAAAGTTGAACCTCTGACACGCTTAGCAAAAATTCAACCACTGGGCCATTAAGGAACACAAATTAAAAAATTGGATTTATGTATTTATTCATGTGAAAATTCTCAACACTAATGATGTATGACTGTACTAGTGCATCTAATTTAAAACAATGATGGGAAATCTTGTTATAACTTTATAATAAATAAATAAAATTGGAACTTAGTTAAACATATATCAATATAGTGTTCACTCAGAACACCCTAGCGACCGTTTAGAGCAACCTAGAAGCAACATATAGAAGCCATATTTCAGCTTCCAGAAAATTGTATGGATACTAGGGTACTAGGTTATATGGTTGCTATGGTGTGCTTAGACTGTCAACTAGTCTTTAAATATCATCCCATAAACTGTATGAGTCAAAAAAGCCGAACTCCATGTTTCTACTAAAACCATGAATAAGCCATATCTCAGCACCAGAACATCGTACAGACATGGTTGTTGGCTCGTATTCAATCATGTACATTACCCTAGCAACCGGGTGGTGTTTTTTGCCACTGCAAGCACCATTTCACATTTTCTTCTGGAAATGTACATTCTAGTATTGTAATTACTATTCGCCCTGACCAAACTTCGGCGCGCTACTCCTCCCGCAGTTTTTGCCACAGAGCCATGAATGAGGTGTCAAAACGTGCGGCCTAATCGGGAATGGTGTGCTATGACTTTTATAAGCGATCGGGGGTACGATGTTCACCCCAGGGGCGAAATAGCGGCCAAAAAAACCGCATAGACTTAACATTGCGAAAAACTTTGACGCCTCGTAGCTCAGAGAGTGGATTTCACAGAAATGTGAAATTTGCCACATTTGAAGAGGCTGGCAGGCTCTGTAAGACCATACCTCAAAATGGGGTTAAAGTTGCACCCTTGGGGGGCAGGAGCGTCCAAAGTTGCCCCATTGACTTTCTATGGTAGGACGGCCCATGAAATGACCTAACAACCACCCAGAACATCCTAGCAACCGCCTAGCAACGACCTAGCAACCACCCAGAACACCCTAGCAACCGCCTAGCAACAACCCTAGCAACGCCCTAGCAACCGGGTGGTGTTTTTTGCCACTGCAAGCACCATTCACATTTTCTTCTGGAAATGTACATTCTAGTATTGTAATTACTATTCGCCCTGACCAAACTTCGGCGCGCTACTCCTCCCGCAGTTTTGCCAGAGAGCCATGAATGAGGTGTCAAAACGTGCGGGCCTAATCGGGAATGGTGTGCTATGACTTTTATAAGCGATCGGGGGTACGATGTTCACCCAGGGGCGAAATAGCGGCCAAAAAAAACGCATAGACTTAACATTGCGAAAAACTTTGACGCCTCGTAGCTCAGAGAGTGGATTTCACAGAAATGTGAAATTTGCCACATTTGAAGAGGCTGGCAGGCTCTGTAATAAGACCATACCTCAAAATGGGGTTAAAGTTGCACCTTGGGGGGCAGGAGCGTCCCAAAGTTGCCCATTGACTTTCTATGGTGTAGGACCGGCCATGAAATGACCTAACAACCACCCAGAACATCCTAGCAACCGCCTAGCAACGACCTAGCAACCACCCAGAACACCCTAGCAACCGCCTAGCAACAACCAGATTACCCTAGCAACCACCTAGCAACGCCCTAGCAACCACCCAGAACACCCTAGCAACCACCTAGCAACACCCTAGCGACCACCCAGAACACCCTAGCAACGCCCTAGCAACCACCCAGAACACCCTAGCAACCACCTAGCAACACCCTAGCAACCACCCAGAACACCCTAGCAACCACCTAGCAACCGCCTAGCAACCACCCAGAACACCCTAGCAACCGCCTAGCAACGCCCTAGCAACCACCCAGAACACCCTAGCAACCACCTAGCAACCGCCTAGCAACCACCCAGAACACCCTAGCAACCACCTAGCAACACCCTAGCAACCACCCAGAACACCCTAGCAACACCCTAGCAACCCCCAGAACACCCTAGCAACACCCTAGCAACCACCCAGAACACCCTAGCAACCACCCAGAACATCCTAGCAACCGTACAGACATGGTTGTTGGCTCGTATTCAATCGTGTACATTACCCTAGCAACCGGGTGGTGTTTTTTGCCACTGCAAGCACCATTCACATTTTCTTCTGGAAATGTACATTCTAGTATTGTTATTACTATTCGCCCTGACCAAATTTCGGCGCGCTACTCCTCCCGCAGTTTTTGTCACAGAGCCATGAATGAGGTGTCAAAACGTGCGGCCTAATCGGGAATGGTGTGCTATGACTTTTATAAGCGATCGGGGGTACGATGTTCGCCCCAGGGGCGAAATAGCGGCCAAAAAAAACGCATAGACTTAACATTGCGAAAAACTTTGACGCCTCATAGCTCAGAGAGTGGATTTCACAGAAATGTGAAATTTGCCACATTTGAAGAGGCTGGCAGGCTCTGTAGGACCATACCTCAAAATGGGGTAAAAGTTGCACCCCTGGGGGGCAGGAGCGTCCCAAAGTTGCCCCATTGACTTTCTATGGTGTAGGACCTAGCAACCACCCAAAAATCCTAGCAACCGCCTAGCAACGCCCTAGCAACCACCCAGAACACCCTAGCAACCGCCTAGCAACAACCCTAGCAACCGCCTAGCAACCGGGTGGTGTTTTTTGCCACTGCAAGCACCATTCACATTTTCTTCTGGAAATGTACATTCTAGTTATTATTCTTCTTCTTCCACTTTTTTTCGGCGCGCTACTCCTCCCGCAGTTTTTGTCACAGAGCCATGAATGAGGTGTCAAAACGTGCGGCCTAATCGGGAATGGTGTGCTATGACTTTATAAGCGATCGGGGGTACGATGTTCGCCCCAGGGGCAAATAATCGCCCAAAAAGTCCCATTGACAATGCATGGGGCAAACTTTGGCGGGTCGTAGCTCAGAGCGAGAATTTCGTAGAAACTTATGAATCACCACACTTGAAGAGGCTGGCAGGCTCTGTAAGACCATACTCAAAATGGGGTAAAGTTGCACCCCTAGGGGGCAGGAGCGTCCCAAAGTTGCCCCATTGACTTTCAATGTTGTAGGACGGCCCATGAAATGAATAGAAAACGCTTTTCAATTGAACATAACTCTGGATCACAGTGTCATAGAGACAAGGGGGCGGGCTCATTTGACTCAGACGACCAATCAGCATCTCAGGATCATTGTGAAGCTATCAAGCCACGCCCCTAGCAACAATTTAGAGCACCTTAGCAACACGTCCCATAGACTTCCATTGAAAGAGATCAAAGGGATATCTCAGGATAGAAGTGTCATAGAAACATGAGGGTGGGCTCGTTTGACTCGGGGCAGCAAGCAGCCAATCCTGAATCACCTCAACACTCACTGGCCACGCCCTAGCAACCATTGTCGAGCACCGTAGCAACCAAAATTCACAGACTCATAGCTCAGAGAGTGGATTTCACAGAAATGTGAAATTTGCCACATTTGAAGAGGCTGGCAGGCTCTGTAGGACCATACCTCAAAATGGGGTAAAAGTTGCACCCCTGGGGGGCAGGAGCGTCCCAAAGTTGCCCCATTGACTTTCTATGGTGTAGGACCTAGCAACCACCCAGAACATCCTAGCAACCGCCTAGCAACGCCCTAGCACCACCAACACTAGCAACCACCCAGAACACCCTAGCAACCGCCTAGCAACAACCCTAGCAACCGCCTAGCAACCGGGTGGTGTTTTTTGCCACTGCAAGCACCATTCACATTTTCTTCTGGAAATGTACATTCTAGTTATTATTCTTCTTCTTCCACTTTTTTTCGGCGCGCTACTCCTCCCGCAGTTTTTGTCACAGAGCCATGAATGAGGTGTCAAAACGTGCGGCCTAATCGGGAATGGTGTGCTATGACTTTTATAAGCGATCGGGGGTACGATGTTCGCCCCAGGGGCAAATAATCGCCCAAAAAGTCCCATTGACAATGCATGGGGCAAACTTTGGCGGGTCGTAGCTCAGAGCGAGAATTTCGTAGAAACTTATGAATCACCACACTTGAAGAGGCTGGCAGGCTCTGTAAGACCATACCTCAAAATGGGGTAAAAGTTGCACCCCTAGGGGGCAGGAGCGTCCCAAAGTTGCCCCATTGACTTTCAATGTTGTAGGACGGCCCATGAAATGAATAGAAAACGCTTTTCAATTGAACATAACTCTGGATCACAGTGTCATAGAGACAAGGGGGCGGGCTCATTTGACTCAGACGACCAATCAGCATCTCAGGATCATTGTGAAGCTATCAAGCCACGCCCCTAGCAACAATTTAGAGCACCTTAGCAACACGTCCCATAGACTTCCATTGAAAGAGATCAAAGGGATATCTCAGGATAGAAGTGTCATAGAAACATGAGGGTGGGCTCGTTTGACTCGGGGGCAGCAAGCAGCCAATCCTGAATCACCTCAACACTCACTGGCCACGCCCTAGCAACCATTGTCGAGCACCGTAGCAACCAAAATTCACAGACTCATAGCTCAGAGAGTGGATTTCGTAGTAAATGAAATGAAATTTGCCACATTTGAAGAGGCTGATGGGCTCTGTAAGAACATATCACACAATGGGGTAAAACTTGCACCCCTGGGGGGCAAGAGCGTCCCAAAGTTGCCCCATTGACTTTCTACTTCATAGAAACCGCTTTTTAATTGAACATAACTCTGGATCACAGTGTCATAGAGACAAGGGGGCAGGCTCATTTGACTCAGACGACCAATCAGCATCTCAGGATCATTGTGAAGCTATCAAGCCACGCCCCTAGCAACCATTTAGAGCACCTTAGCAACACGTCCCATAGACTTCCATTGAAAGAGATCAAAGGGATATCTCAGGATAGAAGTGTCATAGAAACATGAGGGTGGGCTCGTTTGACTCGGGGCAGCAAGCAGCCAATCCTGAATCACCTCAACACTCACTGGCCCCGCCCTAGCAACCATTGTCGAGCACCTTAGCAACCAAAATTCACAGAGGAATATCTTCCATTCTGAATGTCACAGAGGCGTGGGAGTTGGTTTATATCATTCATACTGACAAGAAGCCTTTGGAGTATCGTGATTGCTAGCTACCAAGCCACTCCCTAGCAACCAAACAGAGTACCCTAGCAACCGTTTTGCAAGACCTATATCTCTGCATCAGAACATCGTATAGAGATGGGGGTTGGTTTATACATTCACACTGACTTTGGAGCTTCATGATTGGCAGCTGCCAAGCCACTCCCTAGCAACCAAACAGAGTACCCTAGCAACCGTTTTGCAAGACCAATATCTCTGCATCAGAACATCGTATAGAGATGGGGGTTGGCTCTTTTGACTCATGCTAGCAAACAGGACTTGCTACATGCTACACATGCTAGCAGTGAATAGCTACATGCTAATAGCGCTTAGCTAAGTGCTAAATCATGCCAATAAATGCTACAAACTCCATAGTAACCATCTGTGACAACTACCAACCACCTAGTAACACCATAGCAACCACCCAGATTAACCTAGCAACCGCCTAGCAACGCCCTAGCAACCACCCAGAACACCCTAGCAACCACCTAGCAACACCCTAGCAAACACCCAGAACACCCTAGCAACCGCCTAGCAACCACCCAGAACATCCTAGCAACCACCTAGCAACACCCTAGCAACCACCCAGAATACCCTAGCAACCACCTAGCAACCGCCTAGCAACCAACCGGGTGGTGTTTTTTGCCAATGCAAGCACCATTTCACATTTTCTTCTGGAAATGTACATTCTAGTTATTCTTCTTCTTCTTCCACTTTTATTTCGGCGCTCTACTCCTCCCGCAGTTTTTGTCACAGAGCCATGAATGAGGTGTCAAAACGTGCGGCCTAATCGGGAATCGTGTGCTATGACTTTTATAAGCGATCGGGGGTACGATGTTTGCCCCAGGGGCAAAATAGGGGCAAAAAAAAACGCATAGACTTAACATTGCGAAAAACTTTGACGCCTCGTAGCTCAGAGAGTGGATTTCACAGAAATGTGAAATTTGCAACATTTGAAGAGGCTGGCAGGCTCTGTAAGACCATACCTCAAAATGGGGTAAAAGTTGCACCCGTGGGGGGCAGGAGCGTCCCAAAGTTGCCCCATTGACTTAACATTGTGAAAAACTTTGACGCCTCGTAGCTCAGAGAGTGGATTTCACAGAAATGTGAAATTTGCCACATTTGAAGAGGCTGGCAGGCTCTGTAAGACCATACCTCAAAATGGGGTAAAAGTTGCACCCCTGGGGGGCAGGAGCGTCCCAAAGTTGCCCCATTGACTTTCAATGGTGTAGGACGGCCCATGAAATGGGCCGTCCTACACCATACAAACCGCTTTTCAATTGAACATAACTCTGGATCACAGTGTCATACAGACAAGGGGGCGGGCTCATTTGACTCAGACGACCAATCAGCATCTCAGGATCATTGTGAAGCTATCAAGCCACGCCCCTAGCAACCATTTAGAGCACCTTAGCAACATGTCCCATAGACTTCCATTGAAAGAGATCAAAGGGATATCTCAGGATAGAAGTGTCATAGAAACATGAGGGTGGGCTCATTTGAGTCGGGGCAGCAAGCAGCCAATCTTGAATCACCTCAACACACACTGGCCACGCCCTAGCAACCATGGCTAATTTCTCTGATTAACGTTAGCTGTAAATCTCCATCACCTGTTTTCATATAAAGAGGCATGTTGTTCACTGACAAGCTACGCGATATCACGTTCACTATCGCAGGCGATTCATCTGCGATTCTGAGCGGGAACCACGGCTCTGTGTAACTTACTAACGTTACATGCCTTTCACTCTGTAAACAGCTGATGGAGATTTACGGGTAATCAGAGAAACGTTCTCCTGAGGAGATGCGCATGACTATCACATGCAATATATCGTGCAGCCGTCGTTTCAATGCATGGGCAAGACTATTCTTAGCCTTTTTTTCACTAAAGCTTATTGTTAAACTGTGTCATGTAAATATATAATTATTTATTGTTATTAAAATTTACCAAGTACCTTTAAAATTAAATAGAAATTATATACTTTCATAACTGCTAGCTTATTAGTTTAATATTTCATTTGTTAAACGTTTTTCTGTTTGTTGTGTACATAACTGTAAGGGTAACGCGTTTCTGATTGGAAGAGACTGGGCATGTAACTATCGTATAACATGATTGACAGAAGTCACATCAGTGATCATGAAAGAATATTTGATACAGTGTTGTAAACCAGTGATGCTAATCAGATCATGTAATTCAGTGGATAAATAATATAATTAGATTTCGTGTTAAGAAATCAACATAATATGCAGTTTGACCATAATTGACAGTGTTCAGTGAAGCTTGCAAGTGATTATAGGCCTGATTTTTGTCCACAGGCCAGTTAGCGGTGGCTGTTTCATAATTGTTATTACTGGGATAAGCTTGAAATGTAGTGTGAAAACAATGTATGTTTTTATTTTCAATGTAATTGTTTATATGTTGTTTTGTTACAGTAGATTTGCAGAAACGTGATTTGAGGTAAGATGTTATTTTTTTATATTGCAGTAACAGTGAAGTATTTTGGGTAAAGTAGTGAATGTTTTACAATGCTTTTAATAGATGGCATAAGATTTGAGTAATATACTGTGCATTCTGTACATGTAGTTGTTATTAGGGCTGCATGATATATCATTATAGCATCAATATCGTGATGTTTATAATACTATCGTTATATTTATACTTTTCATTTTCTCGACAGCTGTCGACAAATCAATAGAATGTGGACTCATACATGGTTTATTTATCCTCATTTAGTGTACTGATTCATTATTTATATTTATATATATATATATATATATAGTCATATTGCAATATATATTGAAGAGAAAAATCATAATGTGAGTTTTTTCAATATCATGCAGCCCTAGTTATTACAAATGCTTTTTGAAGATACCTGTATTATAAACTAATGTATTTTTGTTTGTTTTTTCATGTTGAATGAACACTTGAATGGATTTATAGGTAAGTAAGAAAAGAAAAATGTAAATGTTTATTCTTTTTTTTTGTAGGCTTACATATCCAATCACTTTTTCTTTTCTAAGAGGAGTATATGAAAATGAAGTGAAAGGAATATATGCAAAAATGAAAAAATCTTTACTGAACTTTAAGATGTTCTAAACATGTATGGCAGTTATTAATGTTTTGTTTATTATCCATATAATCAAAGTCCACATTCATTAACTATTTCAAGCTTTGAAATGGGAATAAATGTTTCCCATGCCTTTTTAGTTTGAACAGTCTTGGTCAGAATTATTAGCACCCTTGAAAAATATGAACAAAGGCTGTGAAAAATAATGTTTTGTTCATAATTTTGATTTTTATAAAAATAAAATAAAAAAATCTAACCTTTTATTGGAGAATAAATATTTTAAATATTTTTCTGTAATACACGTAGGCCACAATTAATGGCATTCTTTTTTTTATTCAGTAGATTTTGAAACCTCCATTTGCCAGTTTAACAGTTGTCATTTTTCTGCTATAATGCCTGATGAGGTTAGAGAACACCTGACAAGACATCAGAGACCATTCCTTCATCCAGAATCACTCCAGACCCTTTAGATTCACAGATCCATGACAGTGCTTCTTCTGTTCTGTCACCTCTCTCATTTTATACAGGTTTCAGGTTGGAAGACTGATATGGCTTTATTATCCATGTGTGCACCAAAGCCATCTTGAGTATTTGCTGCTAAAACAGTATTATTTTAGTTTCATCTGACCATAGATGGCAGTCCCATTTGAATTTTCAATCACGTCTTACAAATTAATATGATGGAGATTGTTTTTGGAAGAGTGAGGAGACAGGAACTCAACCTTCCTCTACAATTCTCCAGCTGTGATCCTTGAGTTTTTGGCCACTCAAACTCTCCTTCTTACTGTGCATTAGGATGATATAGACACACTTTCTCTTCCAGGCAGATTCATAACATTTTATGTTGATTGGAAATTCTTAATTATTGCCCTGATGGTAGAAATGGGGATTTTCATTGCTCTAGCTTTTTTCTTAAAGACACTTCTATAACACAAATATAATTGCTTTGACAGTCTTACTAGATATAAAGTTGTTAGTAAGGGTTCAAAGAATTATGTATTGCTGAGTATCTATTATTTTCTGAATGTAATGTTTATTGAAAAGCACATAGCTTAAGTTAATCTTTGTTATATATGTGATTATGTTTGCGTATTATGATCAGCTGATGTGATGTATCTTAATATATGCTAGTTATTATTTAGTTTTATCATTTAAACATAAATTCAAATGAAGTTAATGCTTGTATTTATTCCATATTTTAATATATATAAACATTGTAAGCAGAAAATAATAAAGTGGTATTCGATATCATAGTTAATAGACATTATTGTAATGTGAAATAACAAAACGGTGATTTTAAATTCTTTACTGTATTGTGTTTGTGAATTATGATGCAGTAATGTGTAATTTAATTTCTTTCTATATTGTATGTGTATTTATAGATGCCTCGGACGAAGCAGTCTCAGCGCTCCCAGGCAGCCAAGAAGAGGGTAGCAGACCGGATGGATGCTGATCCTGCAGAGGCTTTGCCGCCTCTTAAAAAATCGGCAGAATTAACTGAACATTGTGTATATCACAATGGCAAAAATGACTTTTCACAAAAGATTGGTCAGGAGATTGGTCAGGAGATTGGTCAAAAGATTGGTCAGGAGATTGGTCAGGAGATTGGTCAAGACTTTTCAAACTCTGGTCTAAACACTGGTCTAAACACTGGTCTAAACACTGGTCTAAACTCTGGTCTAAACTCTGGTCTAAACACTGGTCTAAACACTGGTCTAAACTCTGGTCTAAACTCTGAGAACAAGTATGATCATAATGCTAATATGACCGTCAAAGCTGTTTCTGATTTGTGTCCACAGACATCCTACATCAGAGGCTCTTTCCATCAAGGAGATTACCATTTTGGTTGGAATAGTGGAAGCCAATGTGGTGCAAACAGTTTAATTGCAGTTATGATGTGTAAGATTAAAAATGTGTTGCAGTGGACAAGAAGTGACCTGAATGCTGTTCTGATCCATGGAGATGACCTGTACAGTGCTTTGAGAGGCGCAGGGAAAATCAGCGATCGTATAGCAGGCTTCCTACGTGTTGATGAGCTGCCACACACACACACACTGAGAAATTGTCGATTTTCAATAAACTATGGTGAATCATTGACTGGTTTGCTTGGTATCAATACATATGATGGAGAACTACAAGGGTTTGCTATGTCACTTGATGAAGCAGTAAATCAAGCATTCCAGAGGTTTGATGCATGTTTAGTTAATATTAAGCAATACACATGTGCAGCTGTCAGAGAAGGATCTTGGTATGCAGTGATTGATCCTCATTCAAGACGTAGTGATGGCAGAAGTTCAGCTGACGGTAAGAGTGTAGTGGTTTACCATCGTGACTTGCACTCTCTGATGGTTCATCTCCGAAAACTTGGTGTATCCATTAATGGACGTTACGAGGAGTTTGAGATAACTGGGGTCAACGCAGTTAAGATTGACAGAAACGATCAGTATGGTGAGTCATTCTATCCGGTGATCCAGAAACCTGTTCAAGCTGTAAAAGAGAGTGAAGGTGAGAAGTCAGAAATGGAAACTGATGTTGGGTGTAGTCGATATCTGAATGATTTCATAAACACGGATACAATATCTGTGAATGAACCGTGTGGTGAGCAGAAAACAGAAATGCCTTCATACCCAATTTATGAAAATGCAGGTGATGTTGAATTTGTTTCAGAGACTGCCAGTGTTTCTTTACCATTTAGTCCATTAACACTACAGCAACAAAAGAGTATTTGTTTAAAGCTGAACATTGTAAATGTCGTAAAAGAACAAAATAATCCAAATGAGATTGTTGAAATGGCTGAACCTTGTGAAACTAAAGATATCGTAGCTGATGGTAACTGCTTTTTCAGAGCGGTAGCTTATGCTGTAAGTGGAAGTGAACGAGAACACCGAAAACTGAGAAGAGCTGTAGCTACACACATCCTGCAGAATGAAGAGAAGTATGTACAGTATCTCAGACAAGGATACAGCTCTGTACCAGAGTACATTACCACATCAAGGATGAAATTTGTTGGAACTTGGGCAACAGAGATGGAAATACAAGCAGCCAGTGATTTAATTGGTGTAGACATATTTACATACAGTCAAGAGAAATGGTTCAAATTTTCATCTTCAAATGCATCCTTTAATATTCATGGCTGTGAACACAGCAGCATATACTTGAAACATGTAAATAACTGTCATTATGAAGTTGTTGTATGTGGAAAGACCAAGGATGGTAATTGTGCGTGCTTCTGTAAATCACCATTTCAAGATTCATTGTTTGATGTAGCATCAAATGTGTCTTCAAACTCATGTGAGGATCATAGTGACAAACTTCACGACAGCAATAGTCCTGAGTTCAAAAAAGAAAAAAAAACGAAACCAAAGAAAAGATTGCATGAGGATGAAACTTACATTTCAATAATCAAGTCCATCACTAAAAAAAGCAAGAAACATGACCAGCATAAAGGAAAAGTAAAGAAAACTGTGGACAAATTAAAACCAAATGACAAATCAAATGATTTATACTGCGAGGCTGTCGTGGACATGGAAGTTGATGACTGCAGTCAATCTTTGACGGATTTAAAAAATACAGATATAATATTTGTGAATGAAATGTGTGCAGAACAAAACACAAAAAAGCCGTCTTTATACCAAAGCAAAGAAAATGCAGGTGATGTTGAATTTATTTCAGAAACTGTCAGTGTTCCTTTAAAGTTTAGTCCATTAACAGTACAGCAACAAAAGAGTCTTTGCTTAAAGCTGAACATTTGTTTTGTTGGATGAACATGAAATTTGTTGGAACTTGGGCAACAGAGATGGAAATACAAGCAGCCAGTGATCTAATAGGTGTAGACGTATTTACATACAGTCAAGAGAAATGGCTTAAATATTCATCTTCAAATGTCTCTCATAATAGACATAGCTGCGAACAGAATGGAATTTATTTGAAACATATCAATAGCTGTCATTATGAAGTTGTTGTATGTGTAAAGACAAAAGATGGTAATTGTGCGTCCTTCTGTAAATCTCCATTTCAGAGTTCAGTGTTCTATCCATCATCAATAACTAGCTCAGACCCACGCAAGCTTTATAAACAGAAATTCAAATATAACAGTAATCATGACTTAAAACAGGAAAAAATAATGAAATCAAAGAACCGATATTATAAGGATGAAAGGTACAAAGAGTCAATAAATCAATGTAGCAATGCAAAGTATAAGACAAATGAACAATTCAAAGAAAAAGTGAAAAAATTTAGCATTAATAAATACAAATCAAACAGTGTGCATTGTGAGGCTGTAAAAAAAATATAGCATCTTGAAGTACAGTACGGACGAATCACACAAACAATCTGTCAAAAGCTACAGTACTGAGAAGTATAATCAGAATGAATTATACAGAGAGTCTGTAAAACAGTACAGTAAGGAGAAATATAAAGAAATTGAACAACACAGAGAGTCTGTAAAACAGTACAGTAAGGAGAAATATAAAGAAATTGAACAACACAGAGAGTCTGTCAAACAGTTCAGTAAGGAGAAATATGAACTAATTGAACAACACAGAGAGTCTGTCAAACAGTACAGTGTCCAAAAGTATAATAGTAATCAACAACATAAAAACATGGTAATTCATTACAACATACAAAAATACAGAGATGATATTAATTTTGCTAATGGTATTAAAATGAGAAATGTTATAAGACAGAATGAAATAGATATGAAAAGAAAGGAGATGAACTATGTAATTGAACAATTTAAAGAAAAAATATCTTCTGGTCCTGAATATGTTTGTGCAGTGTGTCATCGTTGCTGCTTTAAAACACAAGTCAAACATTGCAATAAGAATAAGTATTTGCAAATATCAACTGAAGTTGGCTGTATAGCAGAAAAATGTATAACACTGAATTACCTTCATAAATGTAATAAAATGTGTAGACAACATTGTGAACACAAAAATAGCAGTGCTGAATCTTTATGGATTTGCCACACATGTGATAGAAAAATCTCTGAAGGTAAAATACCAGCTGAAAGTGTAGCAAACAATCTTGCTCTGGATCCTATTCCTAATGAATTGAACAGTTTAAACTCACTTGAGCAACATTTAATAGCAAAGAATATTCCATTTATGAAAATGCTGGCTTTACCACGAGGAGGACAGAATGGAGTTCACGGCCCTGTAACCTGTGTACCCTCTAATGTTACAGAAGTGGTGAATGTTTTACCAAGATCAGAAAATGATTTGTTGATACCAGTAAAGCTTAAGAGAAAACTGACATATAAAGGGCATTATGACTATAAATTTGTGCATACTGAGAAGATAAAAACAGCTTTGGCCTACTTGAAACAAAATAACCCATTTTATACAGATGTGGAGTTTAACAACAGTTGGACTAATAATCTGAGTAAAATAGAAGAAGAGATGAATGATGAAAGTAACAATGAGGCTGATTTAAACATTTGTCAGGATATGTCTGTTGATAATGAACACAATACTGAAAATGAAGATGAGATCACTGATGAAACGCTTCATGATCGACAGCAGCATGGTTTGTTCATGGATTCATGTTTGCAGCCAGTGGACATTGGACAAGAGGTTTTAGATCAACATTTTGATGGCATTATGTCACTTGCACCAGCAGAAGGCAATAATCCAGTGAAATTGTTAATGGATGAAAGTAATGAATCCAAATGTTTTCCAGTTCTCTTTCCAAAAGGAACAGGCACATTTCATGATTCTCGACCTCAAAAATTAACACTGTCTAGGTATTTAAACAACAGAATTTTAAATGCAGATGGACGCTTTGCCCAAAATATTGACTATATTTTTTATGGACAATATTTGTCTGAGCTCAATCAAGTTATCTCTAACGTATCTATTGCTTTGAGGAAAGGCTATGATCCAAAGAACAAACAAAAAATTACCTCAGAAATGCTGACGGACAAAGATTCACTTCAAAGGATCTTAAATTATGATGAGGGTTACAAATTTTTAAAGCCAGTGAGAGGCAGTCCTGTTTTTTGGCAATCTGTTCAAAAAGATTTGTTTTCAATGGTGAGGCAACTTGGGATCCCAACATGGTTTTGCTCATTTTCATCAGCTGACTTGCGATGGCCAGAGTTTATGGAGTGCATTGTTAAACAAGAGGGTTGTGAAACTCCTATTGATGAATTGGACTGGTCTGACAGATGTGGGATGCTTAAGAGAAATCCAGTAACTGCTGCCAGAATGTTTGATCATCGATTTCACTGTTTTCTGAAAGATGTGATTATGTCACCAGCTCAACCAATCGGAAAAGTAATAGATTACTTCTATCGAATTGAATTTCAACAACGTGGATCACCTCACACACATTGTTTGTTTTGGGTTGAAAATGCACCTCAAGTGGACAGAGATGATGATGATGAAGTTGTAGCATTTGTTGATCGCTACGTCACTTGTGAAATTCCACCTGAAGATGAAACAGATATGCATGAAATTGTAAGCAGTGTCCAACAACACAGCAAACGACATGCTAAAACATGTAGAAAGAAAGGTACCACATGTAGATTTAACTTTCCACGTCCACCTAGTGAAAATACTTTCATTACAAGAAGCCAACAAGTAGATAAGAATGAAAAAACAACAGATGAAGGACAGTGTGAAAGTAAAGACAGAAAGGAAGACAACTGTAAGCAAATGTCAAAAGAATTAGCTGAATCTATAATGAAAAAAGTAAGAGAATGTTTGCTGAACAGTGATGCTGTCTATGATTCTGTTGAGTCTATGTTTGCATCTATTGGTATAAATCAAGAGATATTTGAATGTGCTTATAACAAAATGACAAAGAAAACAAATGTTGTGCTGAAGAGAAAGCCAAGTGATGTGTGGGTGAATCAGTATAATAAGGATCTTTTGCGATGCTGGAATGCTAACATGGACATACAATTTGTTGTTGATGCTTACTCTTGCATAGTATACATAATTTCCTACATTTCCAAAGCAGAGAGAGAAATGGGATTGCTGTTGGCAAATGCGCAGAAAGAAGCACAGAAGCAAGGCAATATGGATGCAAAACACGCTTTAAGAAAACTTGGAAGTGTTTTTCTTCATAATAGAGAGGTCTCTGCTCAAGAGAGCATTTATCGTTTGACTAATATGAAACTGAAAGAAGGATCAAGAAAAGTGGTTTTCATTCCAACTGTTAATACAATAAAAATGAGTTTACCGTTAAATACCATGAATAAAAAAGGTGAAAATGGAGAAACTGACAATGATGAAATATGGATGAAAAGCATCACAGATAAATACAGAGCCCGTCCAAACACGAATGAATTTAAAGGAATGTGTTTAGCGTCCTTTGCATCTGAATACAGAGTTCTGTCCAAATCGGAAAATTCTTGCTCAAATAGAGTAAAACTGGAAAATGACATGGGGTTTGTGAGAAAAAGAACTCGTACAGAATGTGCAGTTGTACGGTATGCTCGTTTTTCACCCACTAAAAATCCTGAAAATTATTATCAAAGTATTTTGGAATTATTTTTGCCTCATTTTCTGCAAAGTCAACTGAAACCACCAAATTTCACTTCATATCAAGATTTTTATGAGACTGGATTCGTAGCATTGTATAATGATGAGCTTGAGTCAGTGAAAATCATAGTGGACACAAACAGGGCAACATTTGAAAAAGAAGCAGAAACCATACAAAGAGCTCAAGATGACTTGGAACAACATGGACCAATGGAAGATGCTTGGGCCCAAATTTGTCCAGAAGCAGAACTTGAGCGTTTAGAATGTCTGGATCAGAGAAAAGAACAACCAATAGAAACAGAGGAAGGTGATGATGTCATACCTGATCTATTACCAAATGTTAGTGCTTTCAGATTAGAAAACAATCCATGTGCTATGACAAAGAAAGATGCGATGGTTTTACTGCGTTCTTTGAATGAGAAACAGACAGAAATATTTTATAAAGTGCGGAAGTGGTGTCTAGCAAAAGTACAAGGTGAAAACCCAGATCCATTTCATGTGTTCATATCTGGTCCTGGAGGTGTTGGAAAGTCAGTATTGATTAAAGCAATCTATTATGAAACGTCTCGCATTCTATCAAAGTTATCAGAAAACCCAGATGAGACACATGTGGTGTTAACAGCTCCGACTGGTGTCAGTGCCTTTAACATAAATGCAAAAACTATACATTCAACTTTCTCTATTGGAACAAATGCTTCATTGCCATATCAACCACTTGGAGATGAAAAAATTAATTCTTTGAGAGCCAAATTTGGAAAAATGCAAATAGTAATAATTGATGAAATTTCAATGGTAGATCATAAACTTTTGGCATATGTTCATGGCAGATTGAGACAAATCAAACAAACAGGAGATTATTCAGCATTTGGAAAAGTCTCAGTAATAGCAGTTGGAGATTTTTATCAACTTTCTCCTGTCAAAGGAAAACCACTTTATACTGAACCAGTGAACAGTGTTAATCTTTGGGAAAGTCACTTTACTTTCATTGAACTTACAGAGATTATGAGGCAGAAGGACAAAGAGTTTGCTGAATTACTAAATCGTTTAAGGCTACGTAAAAAGGATGAACCAATGCTTCCAGATGACATTGCTATACTTAAAAAATGTGAAACGGGTGATGGTGATGACAGTACAAACATTCACATTTATGCAACCAACAGTGAAGTTGATGTGCACAACATACATATGCTGCATAAATTATGTTCTGACACAGTTACTGTAAAAGCACAAGACTTTGAGAGAAATCCTAAAACTGGCCGAATGGAAGAAAAAGATGGCCATCATTTCAGAGTTCATAACAGCTGTTTAGAAAAATCTCTTGAATTAGCTGTTGATGCTCGAATAATGCTACTGAAAAATATTAATGTTTCAGATGGTCTTGTGAATGGAATTTTTGGGACAATTAAAGAATTTCATTATGTTGATAATGAAACATTTCCATCAAAAATATATATTGAATTTGACAATGAACAAATTGGTAAAGAAATGAGAGCCAAAAATCCATGTTTAAAACCTGGACTGGAGAAAGCAACACCAATCGAACCTGAGGAAGACAAAGTAACAAGCAGTGGTGGTGTCAGAAGACAGTTTCCTATCAGATTAGCTTGGGCTTGCACAGTTCATAAAGTACAAGGCCTAACGGTGGACAAAGCTGTTGTTTCAATGAAAAAGATATTTGCTCCAGGACAAGCATATGTAGCATTAAGTCGAGTGACCTCTCTTGATGGACTGATAATACAAGATTTCAAGGAAAAAGCTATTTTTGCGAAAGACAACATTAAGGAAGCACTACTAACTATGCCTCCATTCATTGCTTCATGTGAAACAACAGAAACTTTCAAATTCAAAATTATGTTACATAATGTTGAAGGACTAATCCCACACATTTCAGATATTCGCCAAGATAAGAGATATTTTGAAGGAGATATGATATGTGTAACAGAGACATGGTTAAAACCAAACTATGTTGAGAATGCTGTTAGTCTTGATGGGTACTTTTTCCATGACAAGTCACGTAGTGCTGCATATGACACAAGTCACAATGTTTTTGCTAAACTAAAAGAAGAAAATCATGGTGGTGTTGGTATATATCACAAAGAAAAAGTGAAAGTTGCTTTATTGGACTTACCATGCATTAACATTGAATGTCTAATGTGCAGAATAGAACATCTGAATACAACTCTGGCAGTTCTGTACAGACCACCATCATATAACATGTCATTATTTAGAGAGAACCTGATTAACCTAATTAATAATATGAACAGTTTGCCAGGTGGTAAAATAATTGTAGGAGATTTCAATGAAAACATTTTCAATAAATCAAGTCTGCATGATGTCATGCAGCATTTTGGTTTCACACAAATTGTTGAAAAAGCAACAACTGAAAATGGCACACTAATTGATCATGTATATGCAAAAGATATTGATTTGAATGAAATACTGATTGATATCATGCCCACATACTTTAGCTGTCATGAATGCATTGTGCTGAAATGGTTATCATAATGAAATCGTCCAACATTATGGGGGGGTGGGGGATACAGAGGTGTATCTTAAATGTGGACGGCCTCTGTGGGAATATATGCTGCCTTCACGTGCTATTGGAATCAGTGGCATGCACAGAGGGTAAGGGGTGAGACTGAAGGTGGTGGGACTAATATTTGATGGAAAGGGATTTAACTATGTCAGACTTCATTTTGCTGTCACCTCTGTCTGTGTTTCACCTTTGCCTCTTACATTTTTAACGTTCATATGCTTTTTTAGTAGTAATAACATATCTCTCCACTGTGAACATGATTTTAAGCAAATGGGACTTGATTTAGTCTTGTACTTCCATATTAAATTAATAATGATAAAATTGCTTTTTAATTACTGTTGATTAGCCCTTCAATTTCATCACAATTTTAACTATGATGGACTTAATTGCAACTTTGCCCTTGCTTTTGCCTTTTTAACTGATTATGAAAAACTGCATTTTCAATAATATTGACTAATACTTCAATTTGAACATGATTTCAGACGAGAAAAAATTGATTTTAAGCTTTCTTTTACAAATGTTTTTGCATGCCACTGATGAAACTTATCATAAATACAAATGTTCTTCTTTGCAATTTTATCTAAACATCAAACTGTCAATAGTTTGAAGTAACACATAATATGACTTTTTAAATATATAATCAAAATCACCTTTATTTATGTATATAGTGCTTTAAACTGTTTTCAAATGAAAGTTTGTTAATTATGCAAAAGGACAACAAGAAACTTTTTTTTTTTTCAAATGAAAGTCAATTAAATGTGCACTCTGCAAAAATGTATTTATTTAAATTATTTTGAACAACAAAGCTCTTGAACAAAACAAAGTTCAAATTATGATTTCAGAAGTCAGAAGTACTCAAATTTCAATAGCACGTGAAGGCAGCATTAAGGCCAAAGTATACTTCATTTTTATACATGTACAAAGGCAGACAGCACATATGCCTTTTGAAAGGTTCACCTATGTCTAATTTCTGCTCTATTTTTCCTAGAATTTATAGCTAATAAACATATATTTGACTCTTTTAAAGTAATCTACAATTAACAGTGTCCCTTGTGTGTGTATAAAAAGTGAAGTATAGTTGGGCCTTTAGGGTTTGTTCACACCATCGTTATATCATAGGCCATATACGTATTCATATTCTTATTAAATTATAATAATTATATTAATATTTTTTACTTAAATATATGTATTAATTAATATATTACAAAGATTATCAAGGTCAGAAAGAAAACCATTTATGGTCTTAACACCCACCTATTTTTTTTTCATTTTATTAGTTTTCAATATATTAATTCATTTGTTAGTTTATTGTTTTGTTTCATTCATTCATTGTCTTTCTTTATTTAATGTATATTATTGTTCAAAATGTTTATCTGTTGTCGTTTTGCAATCATTTTCTATCTTGTTCTTAGATCACAGTGTTAAGACTAATGAACTATATAATGAACTACTTTAAATGGTTGTGTGCAAAATGTTTGAAAAATTCTGTTTAACAAAACAGCACAAAATATTCAAGAAATAAGGAACACAGATGAATTTTCGGAATTATTGCTGTACCGTTGCTTCTTTATTCCAAACATTTCAGTACTTCAAGCACTGATGAAGAGGTAAGAATATTTTTTTTCAAGTGTTGCAAGTTGTTAAATAAATAATTTTCTAATCAGAACCCATTTGTCTTAAAGGCACATCAAATGTCTTAAGCTGTTTTGAAGACCAGATCATCTTCATCATTACGACAACATTGCCTAAGCTGCTTTGAAGACCACATCATCTTCATCATTACGACAACATTGCCTAAGCTGCTTTGAAGACCACATCATCTTCATCATTACGACAACATTGCCTAAGCTGCTTTGAAGACCACATCATCTTCATCATTACGACAACATTGCCTAAGCTGCTTTGAAGACCACATCATCTTCATCATTACGACAACATTGAAACCTTAAAGACAAGCTTGCATCATCATCAACATTGATATTGATCTAACGTCAATAACCTGCTAGTATTTGACTGGACATCATACAACCATCACCCTCCTGGACTTTTGTTTCAAGGCAAGTTCGTTTCATGGACTCATGGTCTTTTTAGTGAAAAGCAACTATAATATCTGTGTGCATTAGTTAGCAGCAATTCAACTTCTGGACAACAACTCCTTTTAACACTACTGACTGGACTTTATCTAATATTTTTAATAATCCACTGCTGCTACAAAAGACTGATTCTCAAATATATCAAATCTGATCCCACATTCACTTTACTCCCTAACTAAGAGGTGTACGGAAACAACATATCAACAGATGATGCTATTTATTTTGCCTTCCATGCTTTATAATGACAAGGAACATAACGGTTTCTATATGAGGACATCAGCTCTGACTTTAATAACATCATATTTAGCGGACAATTTTACAAGATGTTCAACCTCGGACTTCAACACAACATGTTCCTGTGCATACCAACTTGACATTAAGAACCATAATCATTCAGAATGGTCCCTCACTGCTTCTTCGGTCATATTAATCAGCAATGGAGTTCTAAACAACTGAGGTCTTTCACACAATTTTGCATAACAGCCCTAAACAGCAATCAGAGACTGAGAACTCTCAGGAATATAAATCTGTCACAACAATGTCTGGTATGCTTCTATCCCACTCATTGAAACCTTGATCAATATACCTACAGTATTATACGACAACAGGTCAGAACCTGATAACAAAACTGTATTATTACAGAACCTCTATTATGTGCAACTTTTAAATATGTTTATTTTTAAAAATAATTATTTACAAATGTTACATTTCTATGAGCTGTATGTATGTGAATATTAGATGGATTGTTTCTTTTAAAATGATATTTTCAATACCATGTGAGTTAATAGTTTTATTTAATTAAAGTGTTTACAGGTTGCAGGTTACAGGTACTGATATGTTGATAATTTTGAATTATTTAATGTACTACTTCATATGTATAATTTTTTATTATCCAAAGAAATATTCAAAATGCATTTTTACATTAACTAAAAAGTAAGGAATGAATGAATGAAATATTTTTTGTTATTTTAACTTTTTGTGTATTTTGTTTTTACATATATCTTTATATTCTGTGACTTAAAATATGATCATACTTCCCACTTTTTTAAATGACACATTTTCTTTAAAAACTTTTATTAACACAAAGACATTAGTACTTTCTTACTTTATTACAAACACTTAAAATATCAAATGAATGGATTAATACATATTTATTTATTAATTAATTAATATTTTTAAGGTTTAGCTTTTAAATGAGCAAGTTCATTAATATGAGTTTTGTATTTTTGGATGCGCATCAATGCATTTGTGACTGTAATGTTTATAAGAAATGTAATAATGAATAAATGAATGTTTGAAAATAATTTTTATATTTATTTTCCATTTGTAAAATGTGTATGTTCAAATGTAATGGAGAACTACAACGTGGGTGTTTTCAAATGTAAGTACTATAAACCAAAACACGGTTCGCTGTGTTAAAATATTAGTTTTTGAGCTACTATATAGTAAATTGCTGATTTGTTTAAAACGTTAAATAGTATAGTATATTTCTGATTTTACTGTAAAAAAAAACAACAAAAAAGAAGAAATACAAAACATGTGTAGCCTATAGTGAACAAGGGAGCTACAGTAAGCACATGTACATCTCTAAACTGCATTTACAAAAAAGATGAATGTATATTTAACATGTGATCAAAATGTAACATTTAAAGATGTACAACATGAACAGACATATTCGCACATCACAACATGAACAGACATGTAGTATTATGTATAATTCAGATTATTTTACATTAGAAATGTAAATAAACAAAATGTTGTAAACACTACTTTACATGATGTAAGAAATGTTAAACAAAATGTTTTATAAATGTTTGTGTTTGATTTTTAAATTAAATATATTACTTGAGCAGAAAAATTTGTGTTTGATAAAAAGCTTACATCAGTCAACATGAGACACAAGAGTTTTTACTGGTGTAGAATTACATAAGGAATGTTGGCTCAAAGGCTCTCTTCAACAGGGACAGATGAGACACAAGAGTACTGGTGTATTTTGAAGGAATGTAGTAGTTTATTTTAATTAATGTAATTTCAAACACAGCTCAAAGGCTTTTTCTAATATATTTGCTTAAGAGCTTTATTTTAAATATTCAGTAGAGCAGGACCTAGTTTATTTTAATTAATGTAATTTCAAACACAGCTTGAAAGCAGCATTTTGAAAAATATAAAGTAAGAAAACTTTGTTACTTTAATACAGTGGTAGAGCAAAATGTGAAAGCAGCATTTTGGCATATAAAAAGAAAAAACTTGTTTGATTTTTTGTAATCTGAAGACATCAAATAATTTTGACTGGTGTCAATGAGGATTCTTCTAAAATTCACATCAGCTTGGAAATATGACTGGTGTCATCACTCCACCTGCCCTTACTGTATCTGGGTCATATGTTGGTATGGTTTATCTTCATGAACACAGAGCTTTGAAAGCATGACGCTCATGAGGGTTTGATTTTTTTCTGCATTTTCATATGTTGGTATGGTTTATCACTATATTGAAAGCATATAGAAAAAGACAAAAGACACTATTTTTTTTTTCTATTGTTTTTGTTCATCAACAAAGCTTCTAAAAGTCATGCAGCCTACATTTCAAAATGATTATCAAATAAAGTCAACTTCCTTTTAAAAGTTTAGAAAAACGCTTGGACATGTTGTGTGAAAAGAGTACCAAAATTCCTTTTAAGTTTAAAAAACGATTTGTTTATGTGGAAAAGAGTAAATAATGAATTAAATTTGTTACTGCCAAACAGAAGTTAAATGTATGTAATGTATGTAATCATTTATATCATAGTAGTTCTTAGAAAAAATGAAAAGACAATATATGAAAAACAATTTACAAAAATAACATAAATTTCTTCATTTTGGCAGATGCTTTCATGCAAAGTGACTTGTGACTCTTCTGACTCTTATTACAGGCACCACAGCAAAGAGAGGTGAAGGTAGAGATGGTGGTCAGCTGCAGAACTAGCGCAGTAGGATGTCAGTTCACCACCTGTAAATACATGATTGTCAAAACAATATGTATAAATAAAACCTTTATCCATGTGTCATTATTTATTCTCATGATTAGTTTTATTTACTCTTTAATTCATGTTTCCTGTTATTATCAATAAATACAATAATTGTTACACTAACTAATGTATCAATTCATTACTTGAGTAAAAACTGACATGTATTCACCTTAGATTAATTTGTGTAAAGTGTAGTCATACATATCTATGGCATGTGACAAAAATGACATTTTGCTTGTATTACTAAGAAATATAATTAATTATTGGTTACCATTTATTATTATTATTGTTCAGGATCTAGGCCAACCTGGATGTATAGCAGACAATGAAACACATCAAAAATTGACAATAGGCTCACACACACACTAAAACGAATAGTTAAACTATCATAATAACAATTAGTAAGCATGCATGCACACACATACACAGACATGCAAACACATTTTGTTGCAGAAAAATACAGATATTTGAAATAAATGACAGGTGACAATATTTTTTTTGCAAATCTTCTCTTCTTAATACTTTGTATAGTCATTTTCAGGTTTCATAATATGGCAAATGTAAAATTGTAAAAATTGACATATCTATATGAACAAAATCATAAAATTGAATTAAATGTGATTTTAAATGGAATAACAGTGATTTATGACATCTCCATTAGCAGAATATGAACTACTGTTTTACTGTTTCATAAGCCCATTAGTGATCTTCCACTGCCATCTAGTGGTTATAAATTGCAATTTCTCATACAACACTGTCTTTATAACCTCTATAACTATTATAGTATTATTTTTTGCCCAATCTCTCTTAAATTTTGCATCCTTGTTTAGAAATGTTTGTGGGCTTACTTTTAGTATTAATAGGCCTTTGAGTACATTATGTAAATAAAATATTATAAAATGACCAGTCTGTAGTTGTTCAAATGCAAATGTTCAACAGCTTTTTGATAATTATTGATGTAGAGAGTCCAGAGATTATTACTGCAGTGGTTTGATCGAGATTGAGAAAAAAGCAGAGACTAGTTTCTAAAAGTAGGTTTTTAAAATATTTGTGAACAATTAATGAACGATTTTATTGACAGCATTAGTCCAAGAGGAAAAGTTGTTCAGAATGAGGATATGTATATGCTATGAAGATATAGTGTATGAGTGAATGCATTTTAATGCAATTTGTGGTCATTTACTATGGAAATATTGTGTTTTGATGCGTTTTTAACTTTTATAGCGCCACTTATGGTCTCATCTTCATGAAAATGTGCATGCTTGCTAAGAGTCATGTGACACATGTTTTCACCTAGTTTTGTAATCTTTTGAGTCTTTGTTTAGGTGGAAACATGGACAATAGGCTCACAGAATCACACACACACACACACACACACACACACACCACACACACACACACAAGAAATAGAAATGAAATGGGTAAACTATCAAGATTTTATTTGTCACATACACAATTATACAGAATATAATCAGCATTGAAATGTAAGTCAGGTCCGCTCTATAGACAGTGCAATTATAGTAACACATACACAAGAGATTATACATAATATAGGTATGATTTTTTTTTTAAATGTACAATAACAACATACAAGATAAAATGTGCTGAACAGTTTACTGTAGACTTAATAAATAATACTATATAAGCAGAGATGTGCAAGAGGGATGTGAAAACAGGTTGTACAGGGTATTTACATAGCAGCAATACGGATGGTGGAGAATAATGAATATCTTACTGATTATTAAATGATTCATAAATGGAGACTGAGTTTGTTTAGGAGCCTGATGGCCTGAGGGAAGAAGGTCCTCCTAAGTCTCTCAGTTTTTGCCATCATGCTCCTGAAGTGCTTGCCAGACGTCAGTAAAATGAAGAGACTGTTATCAATGTGATTTGAGTCTTTGATGATTTTAGCAGCTGTGCGTTTGCAGCGTTTGAGGTAGATGTCCTGTAGAGAGAGGAGACCAGTCCCTGAGATGCGCTCAGCTAAACGCACAACTGTCTGCAAGGCGTTGCAGTGCTGATTGAAGCCATTTGCAAACCACATCGAGTCAATACACTTTCTATAGCCCCTGAATAGAAAATGTTCAGGATAGCTGGTGAGACCCTGAATTTCCTCAGCAGTCACAGATGGTACAGTCTTTGCCTGGCTTTCTTAACCTGAGTCCGAATGTGTGTAGTCCATGTCAACTCCTCAGAGATGTTTACACCGAGGTACTTGAAGCTGCTCACACTCTCCACAGGGGTCCCACGGATCATAAGAGGAGTGTAGGGCTGCTGCTGTCTCTTCCTGAAGTCCACGATCAGCTCTTTAGTTTTGCTCACGTTCAGAGAGAGACCATTTTCTGATAACATGATGTAAGTATCATATTAATAATCATTAAGCTTGCTTACACACACACACACACACACACACATATACATGCACACATATTTTGTTTCAGATATAGATATTTGAAATAAATGACAGGTAATAATATTTTTTGCAAGTCTTTTTTTTAAGACTTTATATAGTCATTTTCAGGTTTCTCTGTGATCATAATATGGCAAAATGGCAAAAACTGACATATTTGTATGAATAAAATAGTAAACTTTAACTAAATGTGATTTTAAATGTTATAACAGTGATTTCATAATATCTCCATTGGCAGAATAAGAACAGTACTGTTTTAAAGTTTAATAAGTTCATTAGTGGTATTCCGCTGCCATCTAGTGGTTATAAATAGAAAATTCCCATTCAACACTGTGTTTATAACTGTTATAGTGTTATTTTTTGCCCAATCTCTCTTCAATTTTGCATGCTTGTTTAAAATGAAATATTGCATCATTTTAAACCATGTTGAGAATGTATGGGCTTTTTTTTAGGATTCATAGGCCTTTGGGTGTTCAACATTTGTTTTGATAACTATTGACCTAGAGAGTCTAGAGAACAGTATTGGTTTGATTGATTTTTAGTTAAAAAACTGAAAGCTAGTTGACAAAAGCATGTTTTTTTTAATAATCTCAAATACTTAAAGAAAAGTTTGATTAGCAGCAGTGATCCTAAAGGCAAAGTTGATCAGAGTGAGCATATATATCGTATGATATGACGATGATATGAAGCTACAGTGTATTTGTGAATATATGAGCAATTTTATTGCAATTTGAGTCCATTTACCATTTAAACCTTTTTAGCTGTTATAGAGCCACCAATGGTTTGATCTCTATGAAACTGTCTATGCTTGTTAAGAGTCATCTGTCACATGTTTTCACCCAGTTTTGTAAAGTCTTGAGTTTTCGTTCAGGTTGTATAGGCTTTTGGGCATATTTGGATACACCTCTTTGTAAATGACCTCATTATAGCTAACCAAAGTGTGCTTTTATGGTGTAGGCCAACCTTGATTCATAGCTGACAGTGAAACACATCAAAAATGGACAACAGGCTCACAGAAACACACACACACACACACACACACATGTTCAACTGTTTTTTATTTATTTATTATTTATCTAGAGAGTCTAGAGAATAGTACTACATTGATTTGAGGTCATTTACCTTAGAAATACTGTGTTTTGAGGCCTTTTTCACTGTTTAGCGCCACCTATGGTCTGATCTCCATGAAACTTTGCATGTTTGTTAAGAGTCATCTGAAACATGTTTTCACACAGTTTCGTAAAGTTTTGGATATTCGTTCAGGTTTTATAGGCCTTTGGTTATATGTGGCCAGGCCCCATTTTTAAATGAGCTAATTAAAGCTAACCAAAGGACAAAATTCCACTTTTTTTCGATAATTATTGATCTAGACAGTCCAGAGATTATTACTACAGTGGTTTGATCGAGGTTGAGAAAAAGACCAGAGACTAGTTCGCAAAAGTAGGTTTTTGACATATTTGTGAATATCTAATGAACGATTTGATTGACAGCATTAATCCTACAGGCAAAGTTGCTCAGAATAAGGAGAGCTATTAAATAATATAAAGAAGTAGTGTTTTATGTGAATTATGAACATGGTCAACAATTTGAGGTAATTTTCTATACAAATATAGTGTTTTTGAGAGCTATTTTTACTGTTATAGCGCCACCTATGGTCCGATCGCCATGAAACTTTGCATGGCTGTTAAGGGTTATCTGACACATATTTTCATTAACTTTCGTAAAGTTTCAAGTTTTGGTTTAGGTTTTATAGGCCTTTGAGTTTGTGTGGCCACGCCCACTTTTATTAAATGAGCCAATTAAAGCTAATCAAAGGACAAAATTCCACTTTTTTTCGATAATTATTGATCTAGAGAGTCCAGAGATTATTACTGCAGTGGTTTGATCGAGGTTGAGAAAAAAACCAGAGACTAGTTCGTAAAAGTAGGTTTTTACAAATTTGTAAATATCTAATGAACGATTTGATTGGCACTAATGGTTCTAGAGGCAAAGTTTCTCAATATGATGATAGCTATTAAATGATATGCATATTGTGTGGATAAGTAAAACACCACGTGATTAAAGAGCCAAAAAAACCAATTAGCGCCAACTAGTGGCCGATTTCTTTCAAAATTCTTACAGACCTTAAGGGCCATGAGTTGAACATGCCCAAAGAGTTTCGTTCTGATTGACCTCTGTTAACCTTGTCTAATATGTGTTTAACATGGTTTGGCCAATGGTGACCATGTTTTTTGAGATATGCAAATGTCCTTATAGAATTTTGTTCCACTTCGGACAGAGATAATGTATACCAAATTTCAAGTTATTCGGACCAACGGTTTATGCGTTACAGTTTTCCCAATCTTATAGCGCCACCAAGTGGCGAATCTGGGTAAAAAAAAAAAATTGACCAAAAATCAATGCCATACACATGTGGCCCGAGTTTCGTGAAGATGTCTCATTCCGTTCAAGAGTTATAGCTATTTAAGTAAAATTGGCCCCGCCTCTTTCAAACATTTTTACGCCCCTTTGCAAACACGAGTTGAAATTTCAACTTTTTTTCGATAATTTTTGATATTCACTTGCCAGAGAACATTTCTGCAGTGGTTTGGTTCCGATCGGGCAAAAAACCTAGGACTAGTTCGCAATAGTAGGTTTTGAACATAATTGAGAATATTTAAATAACACTTTGATTGATGGAAGTACTCCCAGAGACAAAGTTGTTCAGTATGCGGTGTTCTATCATATGATGTAAAGATCATGTGTATGTGTGAAAATATGAACGTTTTTTTACAGTTTACGTTTATGTACAATTGAAATATTGTGTTTTTGAAGGCTTCTTTTACTGTTATAGCGCCACCTATGGTCCGATTGCCATGAAAATTTGCATGGCTAATAAGGGTCATCTGACACATGTTTTCACCAACTTTCGTAAAGTTTCAAGTTTTGGTTTAGGTTTTACAGGCCTTTGAGTTTATATGGCCACGCCCACTTTTCTTAAATGAGCCAATTATAGCTAACCAAAGGACAAAATTCCACTTTTTTTCGATAATTATTGATCTAGAGAGTCCAGAGATTATTACTGCAGTGGTTAGATCGAGGTTGAGAAAAAAACCAGAGACTAGTTCATAAAAGTTGGTTTTTACAAATGTGTGAATATTTAATGAACGATTTGATTGACAGCAATGGTTCCAGAGGCAAAGTTGCTTATCATAAAAAGAGCTATCAAATGATATGCATATTGTGTGGATAAGTTAAACGACACGTGATAACAGAGCCAAAAAATCAAATTAGCGCCCACTAGTGGCCGATTTCTTTCAAAATTCTTACAGACATTTAGAACAATGAGTGGAACATGCCCACTGAGTTTCGTTCTGATTGAACCCTATTAACCTTGTCTAATAGGTGTTTGAAATTGTTTGGCTAATGGCGGCCATGTTTTTTGCGAAACGCAAATTTCCTCATAGTATTTTGTTCCCCTCAGGACAGAGATACTGTATGCCACATTTCAAGTCAATCGGACCACCGGTTACCCAGGAACAGTTTTTTTGTGTTTATAGCGCCACCAAGTGGCAAATCTGCGCATTCAATTTTTTTTGGACCAAAGATCTTTGTCATTTACATGTGTATCAAGTTTGGTGAAGATATCTAATTTTGTTCACGAGTTACAATTTTTTTAGTAAAAATGGCCCTCGACTTTCGAACGTTTTTGGGCCCCATTGCAAAATTGAGTCGAAATTTCAACTTTTTTTCGATAATTATTGATATTCACTTTCCAGACAACATTTCTGCAGTGGTTTGCATCCGATGGGGCAAAAAACCTAGGACTAGTTCGCAAAAGTAGGTTTCGGATATCACTAAAGTTTGCGAAAAAACGGGGCCCCGTAGACCCCAAATCACAGGGGGGTTTTTCGATTTTCCCTGACCCAAGGATTCCAAATATGTAAAAATTTTGAGTCTAGGCCAACCGGTTTAGGAGTTATGAGTCGTTTCGCGTCGGTGGTCGCTATAGCGCCACCTATGGGCCGATTTTGCTGAGACTTTGATACATTCGTCGCCTTTTCTGGTCTACCAATTGGCAAAGTTTCAAGTTTCTAGGCCTTACGGTTTGGGCTGCACGTTCAGTTTTACGGGAAGAATAATAATAATAATAATAAAAAAAATCCTTACAATTACAATAGGGATTCTGCACTTCGTGCAAGAACCCCTAATTAAAGCTGCGAGCAGCATTAAGCGGGGTTCTTGCTTTGAAGGCACCAGGGTGTGCTTTTATGGTGAAGGCCAACCTTGATTCACAGCTGACAGTGAAACACATCGAAAATGGACAACAGGCTCACAGAAACACACACACAAACACATGTTCAACTGTTTATTGATAATTATTGATCTAGAGAGTCTAGAGAATAGTACTGCATTGATTTGAGGTCATTTACCTTAGAAATACTGTGTTTTGAGGCCTTTTTCACTGTTATAGCGCCACCTATGGTCCGATCTCCATGAAACTTTGCATGCTTGTTAAGAGTCATCTGAAACATGTTTTCACCCAGTTTTGTAAAGTTTTGGATTTTCGTTCAGGTTTTATAGGCCTTTGGTTATGTGTAACCAGGCTCCATTTTTAAATGAGCTAATTCTAGCTAACCAAAGGACAAAATTCCACTTTTTTTCGATAATTATTGATCTAGAGCGTCCATAGATTATTACTATAGTGGTTTGATCGAGGTTGAGAAAAAAAACAGAGACTAGTTCGCAAAAGTAGGTTTTTGACATATTTATTAATATTTAATTAACGATTTGATTGACAGCATTAGTCCAAGAGGCAAAGTTGTTCAGAATGAGGAGATATAACATATGATATGAAGATCTAGTGTTTTATGTGAATTATGAACATGCTCAACAATGTGAGGTAATTTTCTATACAAATATAGTGTTTTTGAGAGCTATTTTTACTGTTATAGCGCCACCTATGGTCTGATCTCCATGAAACTTTGCATGGCTGTTAAGGTTAATGTGACACATGTTTTCACCAACTTTCATAAAGTTTCAAGGTTTTGTTTAAGTTTTATAGGCCTTTGGTTATGTGTGACCAGGCCCCATTTTTAAATGAGCTAATTCTAGCTAACCAAAGGACAAAATTCCACTTTTTTTCGATAATTATTGATCTAGATCATCCATAGATTATTACTACAGTGGTTTGATCGAGGTTGAGAAAAAAACCAGAGACTAGTTCGCAAAAGTAGGTTTTTACAAATGTGTGAATATTTAATGAACATTTGATTGACACTATTTCTAAGACAAAGTTGCTCATTTAATTAAATGATATGCATATTGTGTGGATTTAAAACACCACGATTACAGACAAAAAACTAATTAGCGCCATTGGCCGATTTCTTTCAAAATCTTACAGACCTAGAACAATGGTGGAACATGCCCACTGAGTTGCTGATTGACCTCTGCTAACCTTGTCTAATAGGTGTTTAAAATTGTTTGGCCAGGCGGCCATGTTTTTTGAGATATGCAAATGTCTAGAGCCTTTTGTTCCCTTCCGAAATACTGTATACCAAATTTCAAGTCGAGAAGTAGTGTTACAGTTTTTCCAACCTTATAGCGCCACCAAGTGAAAGCTGCGCAATTTTTTTTCTTTGACCAAAGAATTATCTCATAAACAACTTTCCAGAGTTTGGTGAAGATATCATTCCGCAAGAGTTATAGCATTTAAGTAAAATTGGCCCCGCCTCTTTCGATTGTTTTTACGCCCCTGCAAACGTGAGGAAATCATTTTTTTCTATATTGATCAACTCTCTAGAACATTTCTGCATGGTTTGGTTCGTGGGCAAAAAACCTAGGACTTTCGCAAAAGTGGTTTTGGAAAATTTCAAAATGGCGGAAAAACTTAGGCGGAAATGAAATCGGAGATAGCCATTCTCATTTGATTGACCCAAGGATTCCAAAAATGTAAAGTTCTTGATTTTCGACTATCGGTTTACGCTAAGGCAAAAATGTCTGAAAATCTATGCTTTGTCTGTAGCGCCCCCTATTAGCGCAGGGGCAGCCTGAACTCGTTCCCGCCACGACTTACAAGCTGCATTTCAGCTCTCTCGCTTACGTTTGGGCTGCACGTTCAGTTTTAGGTGGAATAATAATAATAATAATAATAATTAAAGCTGCGAGCAAGCATTAAGCGGGGTTCTTGCTTTGAGGGCACAGGGTGTTTTTATGGTGTAGGCCAACATTGATTCACTGACAGTGACACATCGAAAATTCAACAGTAAAAACACACACACATACATGTTCAACTGTTTTTTTGATAATTATTGATCAAGTTAGAGAACAGTTACATTGATTTGAGGTCTACCTTAGAAATACTGTTTTAGGCCGTTTTCAGTTATAGCCCACCTTTGATCTCCATGAAACTTTGTGTGTTAAGAGTCCAAAACGTTTTCCCAGTTTCTAAAGTTTTATTTTCGTTCAGGTTTTATGATTTGGTTATATGTGGCCAGGCCCCATTTTTATAGTAATTAAAGCCAACAAAGTAACAATTCACTTTTTTTCGAAATAATTTGATCTAGAGAGTCAAAATTCCAGTGGTTTGATCTAGATTGAGCAAAAAACCAGAGACTTTCGCCAAAAGTAGGTTTTTAACATATTTGATAGTTATAACGATTTGATTGACAGCATTAGTCCAAGAGGCAACAGTTGCTTTAGAGAGTATAATCATATGATATGAAGATGTAGTGTTTATGTGAATTATGAACTTGCTCCACAATTTAAGGTCATTTTTCTAGACAATACAGTGTTTTTGAGAGCCTTTTTGAATGT
Organism: Schizopygopsis malacanthus; assembly: GCA_027474115.1. Classification (NCBI taxonomy): domain Eukaryota; kingdom Metazoa; phylum Chordata; class Actinopteri; order Cypriniformes; family Cyprinidae; genus Schizopygopsis; species Schizopygopsis malacanthus. The sequence goes on from JAPDDM010000132.1 coordinate 44,457, forward strand.
TATAGCGCCACCTGCAGCCATGAAACTTTGTGGCTTTAAGGGTCATCGACACATGTTTTCACCAACTTGAGTTTCAAGTTTTTGTTTAGGTTTTAAGGCCTTTGGGTTTATGTGGCCCGCCCACTTCTTGAAATGACCAATAGTAACCAAAGGACAAATCCACTTTTTTTCGTAAATTGATCTAGAGAGTAGGTTTTTAGTGGTTTGATCAATTGAGAAAAAACCAGAGACTTTGAAAAGTGGTTTTTAATTTGTGATCTAATGAACGATTTGATTGACAACAATGGTTCTAGAGGCAAAGTTGCTCATTATGAGACAAGCTATCAAATGATATGCATATTGTGTGGATAAGTAAAACACCACGTGATTACAGAGCCAAAAAATCAAATTAGCGCCAACTAGTGGCCGATTTCTTTCAAAATTCTTACAGACCTTTAGGGCCACAATGAGTGGAACATGCCCACCGAGTTTCGTTCTGATTGACCTCTATTAACCTTGTCTAATAGGTGTTTGAAATTGTTTGAGCAATGGCGGCCATGTTTTTTTAGATACGCAAATATCCTCATAGTCTTTTGTTCCCCTTTGGACAGAGATACTGTATACCAAATTTCAAGTTGATCGGACGACCGGTTACCCTGGAACAGTTTTTTTTTGTGTTTTTAAATCTTAGCGCCACCAAGTGGCAAATCTGCGCATTAAATTTTTTTTGACCAAAGATCTGAGCTTGTCATTCACATGTGTATCAAGTTTGGTGAAGATATCTCATTTTGTTCAAGAGCTATAATTTTTTTCGTAAATAACATGGCCCTCGACTTTCGAACGTTAGCTTGGGGCCCCATTGCAATACCGTTGAGTGCAAAAATCGAAATGTCAACTTTTTTTCGATAATTATTGATATTCACTTTCCAGAGAACATTTCTGCAGTGGTTTGGATCCGATCGGGCAAAAAACCTAGGACTAGTTCGCAAAAGTAGGTTTCGGATATTACTCAAGTTTGCGAAAAAACGGGGCCCCGTCTGAGACCCCAAAATCTGTCAATCACTTTTTTGCGATTTTCCCTGACCCAAGGATTCCAAATGTCATGTTAAAATTTTGAGTCTACGACAAGCGGTTTGGGAGTTATTAGCAAATACTTAAAATCGCGGTTTTTTTACTGTAGCGCCCCCTATGGGCCGATTGGTCTGAGAATTTGATAAGCTCTGTTCCCGCCACGATTTTTGGTCTACCCATTGGCAAAGTTTCAAGTCTCTAGGCCTTACGGTTTGGGCTGCACGTTGCGTTTTACGGCAGAAAAATATTTATAATAAAAATAATAAAAAATCCTTACAATTACAATAGGGATTCTGCACTTCGTGCAAGAACCCCTAAATATAGCTGCAAGCAGCAATTTTTAACCGGGCTTCTTGCTTTAAAGGCAACAGGGTGTGCTTTTATGGTCTAGGCCAACCTTGATTCATAGCTGACAGTGAAACACATCGAAAATGGACAACAGGCTCACAGAAACACACACACAAACACATGTTCAACTGTTTTTTTTGATAATTATTTATCTAGAGAGTATAGAGAATAGTACTACATTGATTTGAAGTCATTTACCTTAGAAATACTGTGTTTTGAGGCCTTTTTCACTGTTATAGCGCCACCTATGGTCCGATCTCCATGAAACTTTGCATGCTTGTTAAGAGTCATCTGAAACATGTTTTCACCAACTTTCATAAAGTTTCAAGTTTTTGTTTAGGTTTTATAGGCTTTGGTTATGTGTGACCAGGCTCCATTTTTAAATGAGCTAATTCTAGCTAACCAAAGGACAAAATTCCACTTTTTTCAATGATTATTGATCTAGAGAGTCCAGAGATTATTACTGCAGTGGTTTGATTGAGGTTGAGAAAAAAACCAGAGACTAGTTCGCAAAAGTAGGTTTTTAACATATTTGTGAATATTTAATGAACGATTACATTGACAGCATTAGTCCAAGAGGCAAAGTTGCTTAGAATGAAGAGATATATCATATGATATGAAGATGTAGTGTTTTATGTGAATTATGAACTTGCTCTACAATTTAAGGTCATTTTCTATACAAATATAGTGTTTTTGAGAGCTATTTTGAATGTTATAGCGCCACCTATGGTCCGATCTCCATGAAACTTTGCATGGTTGTTAAGGGTCCTGTGACACATGTTGTTACCAACTTTCGTAAAGTTTCAAATTTTTGTTTAGGTTTTATAGGCCTTTGAGTTTATGTGGCCACGCCCACTTGTTTTAAATGAGCTAATTCTAGCTAACCAAAGGACAAAATTTCACTTTTTTTCAATGATTATTGATCTAGAGAGTCCAGAGATTATTACTGCAGTGGTTTGATCGAGGTTGAGAAAAAAACCAGAGACTAGTTCGCAAAAGTAGGTTTTTACAAATGTGTGAATATTTGATGAACGATTTGATTGACAGCAATGGTTCTAGAGGCAAAGTTGCTCATTATGAGCAGAGCTATCAAATGATATGCATATTGTGTGGATAAGTAAAACACCACGTGATTACAGAGCCAAAAAAACAAATTAGCGCCAACTAGTGGCCGATTTATTTCAAAATTCTTACAGACCTTTAGGGCCATGATTTGAACATGCCCACCGAGTTTTGTTCTGATTGACCTCTGCTAACCTTGTCTAATGTGGACAATATTGGTGTTTAAAATTCTTTGGCCAATGGCGGCCATGTTTTTTGAGATATGCAAATTTCCTTATAATATTTTGTTCCCCTTTGGACAGAGATATTGTATACCAAATTTCAAGTTGATCGGACCAATGGTTTACTCGTTACAGTTTTTCCAATCTTATAGCGCCACCAAGTGGCAAAGCTGCGCAATTTTTTTTATTTGACCAAAGAATTATGTCCTAAATAAGTTTCCAGAGTTTGGTGAAGATATCTCATTCCATTCAAGAGTTATAGCTCTTTAAGTAAAATTGGCCCCGCCTCTTTCGATTGAACATTTTTACGCCCCTTTTCAAACGTGAGTCGAAATTTCAACTTTTTTTCAATGATTATTGATATTCACTCTCCAGAGAACATTTCTGCAGTGGTTTGGTTCCGATCGGGCGAAAAACCTAGGACTAGTTCGCAAAAGTAGGTTTTGGACATATTTCAAAATGGCGGGCAGAAAAGTCTAGGCGGAAATGAAATCGGAGATAGCCATTTTGTTTTGATTGAGCCAAGGATTACTCCCAGTGATATAAGACACTTGATTCTACGACGAGCGGTTTTCTAGGAGTTATGAGTCGTAAAGATTCGCGTCAGTGGTCGCTATGTTTGAGCGCCACCTATGGGCCAATTTGGCTGAGACTTTGATAAGCTCTCCTCGATTTTTGGTCTACCCATTGGCAAAGTTTCAAGTCTCTAGGCCTTATGGTTTGGGCTGCACGTTGCGTTTTACGGCAGAAAAATAATAATAATAATAATAATAATAATAACTAGGTCCGATCGCCAAAAAAAGTTTGTGAACAAACTTTAAGTTGGCTTGCGAAAGCCGGACCAGAAAGTTTTAAAAAGTTTGGAAAGTTTTAAAAAGTTTTAAAAGTTTTTAAAGTTTTATAAGTTTAAGTTTTACAAGTTTAAGTTTTATTAGGCCTTTTATAAGTTTAAGTTTTAAAAGTTTAAGTGACCACGCCCACTTCAATAGTTTAAAAAGTTTAGCCAGTTTTAATAGTTTTAAAAGTTTTAAAAGTTCCACTAAGTTTTAAAAGTAGCGAATAAGTTAGGCTAGCATGATTAGCATGTTGCTAACATCCAGATTAGCATGTTGTTAACATGTTGATAACATGTTGCTAGAAAAAAACATGTTGAGACTAGCATGTTGCGAAAAAGTAGCATGTTTTTAGCATTATTAGCATGTTGTTAACATGTTGCTAGCATTATTAGCATTTTACTAGCATGATTCTAGCTTGATTAGCATGTTGCTAGCATGTTGCTAACATGATTAGCATGGTGCTAGCATGTTGCTAACATGATTTTAGCATGTTTAGCATGTTACTAGCATGTTGATAGCATGATTAGCATGTTGTTAACATGTTGCTAGCATGATTAGCATGTTGCTAGCATGTCGTTAGCATGATTAGCATGTTGCTAGCATGTTGCTAGCATTATTAGCATGTTGTTAGCATGATTAGCATGTGACTAGCATGTTGCTAGCATGATTAGCATGTTTGCTAGCATGTCGCTAGCGTGATTTTAGCATGATTAGCATGTTGCTAGCATGTTGCTAGCATGATTAGCATATTGCTAGCATGTTGCTAGCATGTTGCTAGCATGTTGCTAGCGTGATTAGCATGTTTTTGCTAGCATGATTAGCATGTTGCTAGCATGTTGCTAGCATGTTGCTAGCGTGATTAGCATGTTGCTAGCGTGATTAGCATGTTGTTAGCTTGTTTTTAGCATGATTAGCATGTTGTTAGCATGTTTGCTAGCGTGATTTGCATGTTTGCTAGCATGATTTTAGCATGATTAGCATGTTGCTAACATGTTGCTAGCGTGATTAGCATGTTGCTAGCATGTTGCTAGCATGATTAGCATGTTGTTAGCATGTTGCTAGCACGTTGCTAGCGTGATTTTAGCATTATTAGCATGTTGCTAGCATGTCGTTAGCATGATTAGCATGTTGCTAGCATGTTGCTAGCATTATTAGCATGTTGCTAACATGATTAGCATGTGACTAGCATGTTTGCTAGCATGTCGCTAGCGTGATTTTAGCATGATTAGCATGTTGCTAGCATGTTGCTAGCGTGATTAGCATGTTGCTAGCATGATTTTAGCATGATTAGCATGTTGCTAGCATATTGCTAGCGTGATTAGCATGTTGCTAGCATGTTGCTAGCATGATTAGCATATTGCTAGCATGTTGCTAGCATGTTGCTAGCATGTTGCTAGCATGTTGCTAGCGTGATTAGCATTTGCTAGCATGTTGCTAGCATGATTAGCATGTTGCTAGCATGTTGCTAGCATGATTAGCATGTTGCTAGCATGATTAGCATGTTGCTAGCATGTTGCTAGCGTGATTAGCATGTTGCTAGCATGATTTTAGCATGATTAGCATGTTGCTAGCATGTTGCTAGCATGTTGCTAGCGTGATTAGCATGTTGCTAGCGTGATTAGCATGTTGCTAGCTTGTTTTTAGCATGATTAGCATGTTGCTAGCATGTTTGCTAACGTGATTAGCATGTTGCTAGCATGATTTTAGCATGATTAGCATGTTGCTAGCATGTTGCTAACGTGATTAGCATGTTGCTAGCATGTTGCTAGCATGATTAGCATGTTGTTAGCATGTTGCTAGCACGTTGCTAGCGTGATTTTAGCATGATTAGCATGTTGCTAGCATTTTGTTAGCATGATTAGCATGTTGCTAGCATGTTGCTAGCCTGATTTTAGCATTATTAGCATGTTGCTAGCATTTTGCTAGCATGATTTCAAGTCTCTAGCATGATTAGCATGTTGCTAGCATGTTGCTAGCATAATTAGCAAAAAAAAATAATAATATAATAATTTGCTGCGAGCATGTTGCTAGCGTGATTAGCATGTTGCTTTGAGCATGTTGCTAGCATGATTTTGGTCTAGCAACCTGATTAGCATGTTGCTAGTGAAACATGAAAATGGACAACAGGCTAGCGTGATTAGAAAACACACCACACATGTTGCTAGCATGTTTTTAGCATATTAGCATTATTGTTGCTAGCATCTTGCTAGCGTGATGTGTTGCTAGCATATTTTAGCATGATTAGCATGTGAGCGTTTGAGCATGTTGCTAGCATACTGTGTTTTGAGGCCTTTTTCACTGTTATAGCGCGCATGGTCCGATCTCCATGAAACTTTGCATGCTTGTTAGAGTCATCTGACACATGTTTTCAGCATGTTGCATAAAGTTTAGCGTGATTTTTTAGCATGTTGCTAGCATGTTGTTAGCGTGATTACCAGCCCCCTTTTTATGTTGCTAGCATGTTGCTAGCAACCAAAGACAAAATTAGCATGTTTCTAGCATGATTTTAGAGAGTCAGAGATGATTAGCATGTTTGGTAGCATGTTGTTAGAAAAAAACATGAGACTTAGCAAAAGTGTTGTTATCATGTTGCTAGCATGATTAACATGTTGCTAGCATGTCGCTAGCATGATTAGCATGTTGCTAGTGGGCATGTTGCTAGCATGATTAGCATGTTGCTAGCAAGTTGCTAGCATTATTAGCATGTTGCTAGCATGTTGCTAGTAAAACACACGTGATTAGCATGTTGCTAGCATGATTTTAGCATGATTAGTGGCATGTTGCTTTCAGCATGATTTTAGCATGATTAGTATGTTGCTAGCATGATTACATGCAAAGAGTTGTAGTTTAAAGCATGATTACCATTGTAACCTCTGTTTAAACCTTGTATATGCTGTTTCATGGTTTGCCGTCCCCTCACCATGTAAGTCTATGGGACATTTTTGGGGGGCTCTTGCGCCCCAGGGGTATGCAAATGTCTTATACCCCACTGCGGGGTATTTTGTTCTCGCTCAGCTTGACAGAGATAGCCTCTTCAAATGTTCAAGTGATTCACAAGTTTCTACGAAATTCTCGCTCTGCGCTACAACCCGTCGAAGTTTGCCGCAATGCATTGTCGATGCGTTTTTTTGCCACCAAGCGGTTTTTTCGCTAATTGTACGATTAGCATAAACCCGATCGCTTAGAAAAGATATTTGAGCACACCCCGCGAGATCAGTCTGAAGATTTGGGATCCTGAGTTTGGAGTCTGTAGAGTTAAAGCTCTAGGAGGAGTAGCAGTCAGAAATTTAGTCTCAGAAGAATAATAATAATAATAAGTTTAAATAGGATTTCAGTAAGTTGGCCCCGCCTTTCACATTTTTAGCCCCTTTGCGAACTTAATAATAATACTTTTTTTCGATAATATTTAAAATCCTTGCCAAGAACGATTACAATAGGGTTTGATTCTGCACTTCGTGCAAGAACCCTAGGACTAATTAAAGCTGCAAGCAGCAATAAGCGGGCTTCTTGCTTTGAGGGCATCAAGGTGTGCTTTTATGGTTAAATAGGCCAACCTTGATTCATAGGTGACAGTGAAACACATCCCAGAAAATGGACAACAGGCTCACAGAAAAACACACACACACACACACGTTCAACTCTTTTTTTTGATAATTATTGATCTAGAGATTATGTCTAGTTTGAGAATAGTACTGCATTGATTTGAGGTCATTTACCTTAGAAATAAATATGTGTTTTGAGGCCTTTTTCACTGTTATAGTGCCACCTATGGTCCGATCTCCATGAAACTTTTCATGCTTGTTAAGAGTCATCTGACACATGTTTTCACCAACTTTCATAAAGTTTCAAGTTTTTGTTTAGGTTTTATAGGCCTTTGGTTATGTGTAACCAGGCTCCATTTTTAAATGAGCTAATTCTAGCTAACCAAAGGACAAAATTCCACTTTTTTTCAATGATTATTGATCTAGAGAGTCCAGAGATTATTACTGCAGTGGTTTGGTTGAGGTTGAGAAAAAAACCAGAGACTAGTTCGCAAAAGTAGGTTTTTGACATATTTATTAATAATTAATGAACGATTTGATTGACACTAATGGTTCTAGAGGCAAAGTTGCTCAATGTGACGAGAGCTATCAAATGATATGCATATTGTGTGGATAAGTTAAACGACACGTGATTACAGAGCCATAAAACTCGTTAGCGCCAACTAGTGGCCGATTTCTTTCAAAATTCTTACAGACCTTTAGGGCCATGAGTTGAACATGCCCACCGAGTTTTGTTCTGATTGACCTCTATTAACCTTGTCTAATAGGTGTTTAAATTAGTTTGGCCAATGGCGGCCATGTTTTTTGAGAAACGCAAATTTCCTCATAGCATTTTGTTCCCCTTTGGACAGATATACTGTATACTAAATTTCAAGTCGATCGGACTAACGGTTTACTCGTTTTTACAGTTTTTCCAATCTTATAGCGCCACCAAGTGGCAAAGCTGCGCATTTTTTTTTATTTGACCAAAGAATTATGTCATAAATAAGTTTCCAAAGTTTGGTGAAGATATCTCATTCCATTCAAGAGTTATAGCTCTTTAAGTAAAATTGGCCCGCCTCTTTCGATTGTTTTTACGCCCCTTTTCAAACGTGAGTCGAAATTTCTACTTTTTTTCAATGGTTATTGATCTTAACTCTCTAGAGAACATTTCTGCAGTGGTTTGGTTCCGATCGGGCAAAAAACCTAGGACTAGTTCGCAAAAGTAGGTTTTTGACAAATTTCAAAATGGCGGAAAAACTATCTAGGCGGAAATGAAATCGGAGATAGCCATTCTCATTTGATTGACCCACGGATTCCAAAAATGTAAAGTTTTTGAGTTTTCGACTATCGGTTTACGAGCTAAGGCCAAAAATGTCTGAAAATCTAGTGCTTTGCTCTGTAGCGCCCCCTATTAGCCGATAGGGGCGAGCCTTTGGATTACTCGTTCCCGCCACGACTACTACAAGCTGACCAAATTTCAGCTCTCTCGCCCTTACGGTTTGGGCTGCACGTTCAGTTTTACGGCGGAATAATAATAATAATAATAATAATAATAATAATAAAAAAAATCCTTACAATTACAATAGGGATTCTGCACTTCGTGCAAGAACCCCTAAATATAGCTGCAAGCAGCAATAACCGGGGTTCTTGCTTTAAAGGCAACAGGGTGTGCTTTTATGGTCTAGGCCAACCTTGATTCATAGCTGACAGTGAAACACATCGAAAATGGACAACAGGCTCACAGAAACACACACACATGTTCAACTGTTTTTTTGATAATTATTTATCTAGAGAGTCTAGAGAATAGTACTACATTGATTTGAAGTCATTTACCTTAGAAATACTGTGTTTTGAGGCCTTTTTCACTGTTATAGCGCCACCTATGGTCCGATCTCCATGAAACTTTGCATGCTTGTTAAGAGTCATCTGAAACATGTTTTCACCAACTTTCATAAAGTTTCAAGTTTTTGTTTAGGTTTTATAGGCCTTTGGTTATGTGTAACCAGGCTCCATTTTTAAATGAGCTAATTCTAGCTAACCAAAGGACAAAATTCCACTTTTTTCAATGATTATTGATCTAGAGAGTCCAGAGATTATTACTGCAGTGGTTTGATTGAGGTTGAGAAAAAAACCAGAGACTAGTTCGCAAAAGTAGGTTTTTAACATATTTGTGAATATTTAATGAACGATTACATTGACAGCATTAGTCCAAGAGGCAAAGTTGCTTAGAATGAAGAGATATATCATATGATATGAAGATGTAGTGTTTTATGTGAATTATGAACTTGCTCTACAATTTAAGGTCATTTTCTATACAAATATAGTGTTTTTGAGAGCTATTTTGAATGTTATAGCGCCACCTATGGTCCGATCTCCATGAAACTTTGCATGGCTGTTAAGGGTCCTGTGACACATGTTGTTGCCAACTTTCGTAAAGTTTCAAATTTTTGTTTAGGTTTTATAGGCCTTTGAGTTTATGTGGCCACGCCCACTTGTTTTAAATGAGCTAATTCTAGCTAACCAAAGGACAAAATTTCACTTTTTTTCAATGATTATTGATCTAGAGAGTCCAGAGATTATTACTGCAGTGGTTTGATCGAGATTGAGAAAAAAACCAGAGACTAGTTCGCAAAAGTAGGTTTTTACAAATGTGTGAATATTTAATGAACGATTTGATTGACAGCAATGGTTCTAGAGGCAAAGTTGCTCATTATGAGCAGAGCTATCAAATGATATGCATATTGTGTGGATAAGTAAAACACCACGTGATTACAGAGCCAAAAAAACAAATTAGCGCCAACTAGTGGCCGATTTATTTCAAAATTCTTACAGACCTTTAGATCCATGAGTGGAACATGCCCACCGAGTTTTGTTCTGATTGGCCTCTATTAACCTTGTCTAATAGGTGTTTAAATTAGTTTGGCCAATGGCGGCCATGTTTTTTGAGATACGCCAATTTCCTCATATACACTTATGGCATATTGGACAAAGACACTGCATAACAATTTTCAAGTCAATCGGACCAACGCTTGCATAGTTATAGCTGTTTTTATGTTTTTTAAGTCTTATAGCGCCACCAAGTGGTAGACCTGCGGATTTTTTTTTTATTTGACCAAAGATTGAGCTTGCACATATGTGTGCCGAGTTTGGCGAAGATGTCTCATTCTGTTCAAGAGTTATACTTCAAATAACCTTTGGCTAACGTTAGCTTAGGTGCTAATTGGCATACCGTTTCGTGCAAAAATCGAAATTTCAAATTTTTTTTGATAATTATTTATATTCAGGATAAACCAAATATTTCTGCAGTGGTTTGGTTCCGATCGGATAAAAAACCTAGGACTAGTTCGTTAAAGTAGGTCTGGGATATAGGTCAATTTTGCGGAAAAACCGTGCGTCTGAGAGAAAATCTGTCGTAATACACTTTTTTCCGGGCTGACCCAGGGATCACAACGATGTCATTTTTTTTAATCTACGATCAATTTTGAGCGAGCTACGCCCAAAAATGTCAGAAATTTTAGTTTTTTGCGCTATAGCGCCACCTATGGGCCGATTGGGCTGAGACTTTGATACGATCTCCGCCTTTTCTGTGCTACCTATTGGCAAAGTTTCAAGTTTCTAGGCCTTACGGTTTGGGCTGCACGTTGCGTTTTACGAGCGGAATAATAATAATAATAATAAAAAAAATCCTAACAATTACAATAGGGATTCTGCACTTCGTGCAAGAACCCCTAAAAATCCTAACAATTACAATAGGGATTCTGCACTTCGTGCAAGAACCCCTAATAATAATAATAATAATAAAAATCCTAACGATTACAATAGGGATTCTGCACTTCGTGCAAGAACCCCTAATAATAATAAAAATCCTAACAATTACAATAGGGATTCTGCACTTCGTGCAAGAACCCCTAAATATAGCTGCGAGCAGCAATAAGCGGGGTTCTTGCTTTGAAGGCATCAGGGTGTGTTTTTATGGCGTAGGCCAACCTTGATTCATAGCTGACAGTGAAACACATCGAAAATGGACAACAGGCTCACAGAAACACACACACACACACATGTTCAACTGTTAATTGATAATTATTTATCTAGAGAGTCTAGAGAATATTACTGCATTGATTTGAGGTCATTTACCTTAGAAATACTGTGTTTTGAGGCCTTTTTCACTGTTATAGCGCCACCTATGGTCCGATCTCCATGAAACTTTTCATGCTTGTTAAGAGTCATCTGAAACATGTTTTCACCAACTTTCGTAAAGTTTCAAGTTTTTGTTTAGGTTTTATAGGCCTTTGGTTATATGTGGCCAGGCCCCATTTTTAAATGAGCTAATTCTAGCTAACCAAAGGACAAAATTCCACTTTTTTTGATAATTATTGATCTAGAGCGTCCATAGATTATTACTACAGTGGTTTGATCGAGATTGAGAAAAAAACCAGAGACTAGTTCGCAAAACTAGGTTTTTGACATATTTATTAATATTTAATTAACGATTTGATTGACGGCATTAGTCCAAGAGGCAAAGTTGTTCAGAATGAGGAGATATAACATATGATATGAAGATCTAGTGTTTTATGTGAATTATGAACATGCTCAACAATGTGAGGTCATTTTCTATACAAATATAGTGTTTTTGAGAGCTATTTTTACTGTTACAGCGCCACCTATGGTCCGATCTCCATGAAACTTTGCAAGGCTGTTAAGGTTAATGTGACAAATGTTTTCACCAACTTTCATAAAGTTTCAAGATTTTGTTTAGGTTTTATAGGCCTTTGAGTTTGTGTGGCCACGCCCACTTTTTTAAATGAGCCAATTAAAGCTAACCAAAGGACAAAATTCCACTTTTTTTCGATAATTATTGATCTAGAGAGTCCAGAGATTATTACTGCAGTGGTTTGATCGAGATTGAGAAAAAAACCAGAGACTAGTTCGTAAAAGTAGGTTTTTACAAATTTGTGAATATCTAATGAACGATTTGATTGACAGCAATGGTTCTAGAGGCAAAGTTGCTCATTATGAGACAAGCTATCAAATGATATGCATATTGTGTGGATAAGTAAAACACCACGTGATTACAGAGCCAAAAAATCAAATTAGCGCCAACTAGTGGCCGATTTCTTTCAAAATTCTTACAGAACTTAAGGGCCATGAGTTGAACATGCCCAACGAGTTTCGTTCTGATTGACCTCTATTAACCTTGTCTAATAGGTGTTTAAAACGTTTTGGCCAATGGCGGCCATGTTTTTTTGAGATATGCAAATGTCCTTATAAAATTTTGTTTTCCTTCGGACAGAGATAATGTATTCCAAATTTCAAGTTAATTGGACCAACGGTTTATGAGTTACAGTTTTTCCAACCTTATAGCGCCACCAAGTGGCAAAGCAGCGCAATTTTTTTTATTTGACCAAAGAATTATGTCATAAACAAGTTTCCAGAGTTTGGTGAAGATATCTCATTCCGTTCAAGAGTTATAGCTATTTAAGTAAAATTGGCCCCGCCTCTTTCGAACATTTTTACGCCCCTTTGCAAACGTGAGTTGAAATTTCAACTTTTTTTCGATAATTATTGATATTCACTTGCCAGAGAACCTTTCTGCAGTGGTTTGGTTCCGATCGGGTAAAAAACCTAGGACTAGTTCGTTAAGTAGGTGTGGGATATAGGTCAATTTTGCGGAAAAACCGTGCGTCTGAGAGAAAATCTGTCGTAATACACTTTTTTGCGGGCTGACGCAAGGATCGCAACGATGTCATTTTTTTTAATCTACGATCAATTTTGAGCGAGCTACGCCCAAAAACGTCTGAAATTTTTGTTTTTTGCGCTATAGCGCCACCTATGGGCCGATTTGGCTGAGACTTTGATACATTCGTCGCCTTTTCTGGTCTACCAGTTGGCAAAGTTTCAAGTTTCTAGGCCTTACGGTTTGAGCTGCACATTCAGTTTTACGGGAAGAATAATAATAATAATAAAAATCTTAACGATTACAATAGGGATTCTGCACTACGTGCAAGAACCCCTAATAATAATAATAAAAATTCTAACAATTACAATAGGGATTCTGCATTTCATGCAAGAACCCCTAATAATAAAAATTCTAACAATTACAATAGGGATTCTGCATTTCATGCAAGAACCCCTAATAAAAATCTTAACAATTACAATAGGGATTCTGCATTTCATGCAAGAACCCCTAATAACAGAGCTCTGGAATTATATTTGAATGAAAGGCAGCATATTGATGCAATGCACTGTAAAAATAGTAATAAAACAATCAAACTAAAATATATATTTATAATCAGTGTTGGGCAGTAACTAGTTACTGTAATATTACTTTTTGCAGTAACTAGTAGTGTAACTAATTACTAATAAGTTTTCAGTAATAATTTTAAAGTTACCATCCATAAAACAGCTTATTTACTTAGTTACTTTTGATGCCTCAACCCCTCTGATTTAAAATCCAACAATCAAATAATTCCTCGATTTATTTTCATAATTTCATAATCGAACATGCATGTGATGTCTCCAGTGCAACAGGCAAGCTTTGAATATGGAAAAGCTTGCATTCAGCAGATAGAAATACTGCATTACATTGATTTTGTCAGGAAAAAAGATGATGTGAACACTGTTGTGTAAGTTGTGGCTTTACTTTACTCTGGCACTACATCCCGCTGATCAGCATGTGCTAAATTATATTACTATAATTACATTTTTTTGGGGAAAATTAAAGTTTTTTACAAACTTTACTTATGTGATTACATAATGCAATATAATTGTATATGTGTAACAGCGAAATTACAATTAGCTTCAAGCTACACATGACAATTAATGAGATTAATACAACACTTCTACTTGAATGTCACTATCAGTCACTATTGAGTGTCTGTAATAACTTCTGACTGCGATCCAATGTGGATTTTGGTCAAATGGTGAGGAGAAGATACACGGAAAATACACAGTTACAACTTCTGTGGGGCGTGAAGAAAAAGTAATATAACTAGTAGTGTGTCAGAGAGTCACAGTCACTGCCGGCAACGGCAATCACCAGATCCCAGACAACTGAGTTTTGATCACCTGCAGCTGCTGTCCCTCATCAACACTCCTACAAACTCCACACACTCATCGTCCGGTCTACGGTTCACCACACTGAACAGTACCTGACTTCCTTTGCACTTACCTGTGTTTTCTTGCCTTTTAGACTCTCCAGCGATTCCCTAGTGTTTACTCCGGGACTCAGGGTTCTCCAACGATTTTCCAGCGTCGACTCCCGCTCTCCCCAGTGCCCAGTCTTTATTCCCCTGTGAACGATAAGCATATCAGTTCTTGCACAGATCCACCGAAGATGTCTATTCACAAAATACTCACCAGCTCGTCACTCTTCTCTCTTCCAGCAATTCTCACAATAAATATTACAGTGTGTGTTATTTACCTGTTATTTCCGACTCTCATTGTGATAGAAGACCGGTCCTAAACCGACACCAATATGGATCCCTGGCCTCCATCTCCGACGGAAATCTTGGAGGAGCCTGCCCCTACACCATCTGCCTCGGCCAGTCCCATGGCGTTACCGGTTGTCTATGCGGGTGATCCGGCTGGCTGTGGCGGCTTTCTTCTGCAACTCTCCCTCTATATTAAGATGCAACCACAGAAATTTCTCACTGAGCGCTCCAAGGTAGCCTTTCTGATCTCTCTTCTCTCGGATCAAGCTTTGATTTGGGCTAAAGCCATATTGAACGCCAATACTGCCATAATAATTTCCTAAGAAGCATTTGCCAATCATTTCAAGTAGGTTTTTGGAAGCGCTACCCGAGCGCTCTCAGAGGTGGACCAGTTACTGCGTTTGCGACAGGGCAGTTTTTCTACCCACGAGTACACAGTGAAATTCCACACTCTGGCGGCCACCTGCGGCTTGAACGAGTCAGCCCTGCTCAGTGCCTATCGTCAGGGACTAGACGTTCGCATCCGTGCCCAGATGGCAATTTACGACAATACTGTGGGGTTAGAGAGTTTTATGCAGAAGGCTAACCGCATCTCTCAACACCTATCAGCCTGCCACCCTGCTGAAGCCGTGCACCAGCCAGCCTCACCCGCAAACGTTTCCCCAGTACCAGAACCCATGCATGTGGATATGCCTCGTCTATACCCCCGTGAACGAGCCCGCCGATGGACGGCTGGGCTGTGTCTCTATTACGCTTCTCCTGATCATTATATCCAAGCTTGTCCTGTTAAACCTCCACGTTCAGCGGTGAGTACACTCCAAACTGACCCTATCATTGCCAAGCTTACTATGCTGAATATATAACTGCTCACCTCAGTTCAATCCATTGCAGCCTCCGCTTTGGTCGACTCGGGCTCCTCGGGCAACTTTATCTCCCAAGACCTCATAGCCCGTCTCCACCTGCCCCGTCAACGGCATGCCCGAGAGCTCCGAGTCTAAACCATCATCAGAAAGGCGCTAGGATGTGGTTGTGTGAGGTTTGAGACCCCTCCCCTAAGACTTCGGATTGGGAACTTGCATGAGGAGGAGATCGTATTTCTGGTACGGGAGGAAGCCACCGTGGATCTCATCCTTGGACGCCCTTGGCTCATCATCCATTCCCCAGAAATCAGATGGGAGACAAGTGAGGTAATTCGCTGGAGCGAATTCTGTCACCAACACTGTCTCAAAGGAATTCCTCGTTCTCGTCTCCAGTCGCCTGCCGCTCAGGTAGCCTCCATGCGGGTAGAGAGCCCCGAACCCAGTACAACTCCCACCATCCCATCTGATTATAGGGCGTTCCAGGATGTCTTCAGTAAGCAAGCAGCCACCAAATTACCACCTCATAGGCCATTGGACTGTGCCATCGATCTGCTGCCTGGACACAAACTCCCCAAGGGTAGAGTATATCCATTGTCCATTCCGGAGCACAAGGCTATGGAGGAATACATTCAGGAGGCTCTCAATCAAGGTTACATCCATCCATCCACTTCGCCAGCAGTGTCAAGTTTCTTCTTTGTGGGTAAGAAGGACGGGGGCTTGAGGCCCTGCATTGATTACCGAGCACTGAATTCACAGACGGTCAAGCTCCCCTATCCATTTCCTTTGGGTCCCCGCCGCTCTAGAGGAACTCCGTGGGGCACGCATTTTCTCTAAGCTGGACCTGTGAAGTGCGTACAAGCTTGTTCGGATCCGGGAAGGCGATGAGTGGAAGATGGCATTCATTACTCCTTCTGGCCACTACGAGTACTTTGTTATGCCCTTCGGCCTAACCAACTATTATTGGTTATTCTGTCTTATATTGGAATTCTGTCTTCCAGGAATTCATGAAAGAGATGTTCCGGGAGTTCCACCATCGCTGTATGATATTTTATATTGACAATATCCTCATTTACTCTCGGAATCTGGCCGACCATCGCCAATATGTCAAGCAGGTCCTTCAGAAGCTCCGACAGTATCATCTTTACCTGAAGCTAGAGAAATGCGAGCCCCACCGTCCAGTTCCTCGGCTATGTCATCAGTCAAGAGGGTATCCAGATTGGACCAAGGGAAGGTGAAAGCAGTCAGGGAATGGCCAACCCCTCAATATGTCAAGGAGCTTCAAAGATTCTTAGGATTTGCCAACTTTTATCGTCGCTTCATCAAGGATTTCAGTTTGCTCACAGCCCCGCTCACCACCCTGTTTCGCGGGAAGCCCAAGTCCCTGTCCTGGAATCCCAGCGCACACAAAGCCTTTGAAACCCTCAAGACCGCTTTCAGCAAGGGCCCCATCCTTCGCCACCCCAATCCACACGTCCAATTCGGGCCAACACGGGAGTTGGGCCGTGCTGTCTCAGCAGTTTGGTGAGCCTCCTGGCCTTCAGCCTTGCACTTTCTTCTCTAGGAAACTAACCCCAGCGGAGCAAATCTATGATATCGGGAACAGGGAGCTGTTAGCCATAAAGCTGGCACTGGAAGAGTGGCGGCACTGGCTGGAGGGAGCTAACCACCCTTTCACGGTCATCACTGGCCAAAAGAATCTCCAATACCTCCGTGAAGCCAAGAGGATCAACCCCTGACAGGCTCGCTAGGCTTTATTCTTTACCCGGTTTCAATTCACCATTACCTACCGACCGGGAAGCCGCAACTGCAAGGCCGATGCTCTCTCGCGTCTCTACACACCTGATTCTCCAGTGGATCCCAAGCCGATTCTCCCTCCAGCCCTCGTTGTTAACCCCATCCTTTGAAACATCGACAGGGATATCCAAGCCGCCACCCTCTCTGAACCTGCTCCGCTGGGAGGCCCAGAAGGGAAGCTCTTTGTACCGTCTTCCCAGCGACAAGCCCTTCTGGGCTTAGTTCACAAAGTACCGGGCTCTGGACATCCAGGCAGCCAACAGACCCTCTCGCTCCTTCAAGCCCGGTACTGGTGGCCCAGTATGTCCCGTGATGTCATCCGGTACGTCCGTAGTTGTTCAGTCTGTGCCATGTCTTCTACTCCATGCCATATGTTGGTGGGAAAGCTCGTACCACTCCCAATTCCACGACGGCCCTGGTCTCATCTGGGAATTGACTTTGTGATGGATATCCCTGTATCGGAAGGCAACACCTGCATACTAGTAGCAGTGGACCGCTTCTCAAAAGCCTGTAAATTGATTCCCCTCCGTGGACTGCCTACAGCCTTGGAAACCGCCGAACACCTCTTTCATCAAGTTTTCAGGAACTTTGGAGTGCCAGAGGAAATTGTATCGGATCGCGGTCCACAGATCATCTCCCGAGTGTGGAAGGATTTATTTCGACTACTAGGAGTCTCAGTGAGCTTGTCCTCTGGTTATCATTCCCAGACTAATGGCCAGGCTGAACACAAGATCCATGAATACAAGATCCAGGAACTCGGACGGTACCTACGGGCATACTGCCAAGAAGACCAGTTCAGCTGGAGCCGTTTCCTCCCGTGGGCCGAGTATGCACAAAACTCACCACCGGCCTCACTCCCTTCCAGTGCATATTCGGCTACCAACCACCGCTCTTCCCTTGGATGGGAGAGCCTTCGGAGGTTCCAGCTGTTGACTACTGGTTCCGGGCGAGCGAGAGAGTGTAGGACTCGGCCCACATCCACCTCCAGCGGGCAGTGCGGAGACACAAGACCTTCGGAGATGCTCGGCATGCCCCAACTCCCCTCTATCAACCTGGAGACCGGGTGTAGTTGAAGTTCGCAGACGACCTGCGACTCCGCCTGCCCTGTAAGCTGAGAACCACACTATTCTTATAATTTTTACTTTTTTTCTCAAAATTCTATAAATGTAATCTTGTGTAAGACTTTATTCTTGTACTGATGCAATCTTACTATTGTCATTTTTACTTTATCAAAATATTACTTCAAACTCACAGTGCTATGACTTTATTCTCATAATTCTGACTTTATTATCAAAATATTAAGATATTAATCTAACACTTCTACAACTTTATTTTTGCAATTTTGACTTTACACTCAAAATATTATAACTTTGGTCTCATATATTAGCACACAGATGTTGTTGTAAATGGGGCCCTCAGCTGATTTGTTTCCAGTCAACACTAAAAAGGCTCCAGCTAAATGAACTGGTCTTTTGAATCTTGCTGCTGCCTCCAGATTACTAAAGGGAAAGCCAGACAAAAGCTTTAGTGGGACGTTTACATGAGGCTGGCCTCTTATTGCCTGCATGTACATATATCACAGTCCAGACACACAATAAAAGTCACAGAACTCACTCCCCACTGCCCCAGGACTTTTACAACAGTACCGGTACATGTTTGTTAGCATCCCAGACCCTCTATAGAGAGGAAACAACACAGTGTCCCTGATATGTTTAAAAAAAAAAACATTACAGAAGATAATTTTTATATTTAGTACCATGTGTCACAAGTTTCTTTTATTACATGTTATAATTATAAAAATAAAAATATATTAATAAAACATTTATGTCATTAAATAATAAAATGTTGACATCTTAACAGTTTAACATTTTCAAAGCAGTCTATGAAACTGTATATAAACCCGTGAGTGTGGAGCGACACCTTGCCTATAAGTCAAATGCAGTGGGTTTGTTTCAACAAATGTGTGGATCAATCATAATTAACACTTCTGAGCAAAATATTAATTGTCTCAAGAGAATAGTTTGAAGTCAAGTCTATTTAATCAAATCAAATTGGATGAAATAATCAAAGTGGCAGACAGATTCAGCACAATTTAGTCAAAGACGAGTTATGTGCTCAGTTCTCCTGTAGGGGTCCTTCCTGCTCTTCAGGACCTTTTCAACCCTCTGTAACTTTGAAATGTCTTTATTAGTTATTGTTATGAAATGGTATTGCAGACCTTCTCAAATATGCTGTGGTCAAACTTCATTCCTTCACTTGGTTATTTACACTGTACAAAAAATAATGTTATTTATTTGCTTATATATGCTCCCACTAAGTCAGATAATGAGGAAGAACCAAATTGCCTATCACAGCTATGCTGATGATACCCAGATCTACCTAGCCTTATCTCCAAATGATTATAGCCCCATTGACTCCCTCTGCCAATGCATTGATGAAATTAACAGTTGGATGTGCCAAAACTTTCTTCAGTTAAACAAGGAGAAAACTGAAGTAATTGCATTTGGAAACAAAGATGAAGTTCTCAAGGTGAATGCATACCTTGACTCTATGGGTCAAACAACTAAAAATCAAGTCAGAAATCTTGGGGTGATTCTGGAGACAGACCTTAGTTTTAGTAGTCATGTCAAAGCAGTAACTAAATCAGCATACTATCATCTCAAAAACATTGCAAGAATTAGATGTTTTGTTTCCAGTCATGACTTGGAGAAACTTGTTCATGCCTTTATCACCAGCAGGGTGGATTATTGTAATGGTCTCCTCACCGGCCTTCCAAAGAAGACCATTAGACAGCTGCAGCTCATCCAGAACGCTGCTGCCAGGATCCTGACTAGAACCAGAAAATCTGAGCATATCACACCAGTCCTCAGGTCCTTACACTGGCTTCCAGTTACACTTAGGATTGATTTTAAAGTACTTTTACTCGTTTATAAGTCGCTCAATGGCCTAGGACCTAAATATATGTCAGATATGCTCACTGAATATAAACCTAACAGACCACTCAGATCATTAGGGTCGAGTCAGTTAGAAATACCAAGGGTTCACACAAAACAAGGGGAGTCCGCCTTTAGCTATTATGCCGCCCGCAGCTGGAACCAGCTTCCAGAAGAGATCAGATGTGCTAAAACATTAGCCACATTTAAATCCAGTCTCAAAACTCATCTATTTAGCTGTGCATTTGTTGAATGAGCGCTGTGCTACGTCCGAACTGACTGCATTGTATTTTATGTATAATCATTTTCTATTTAACTGTTTTAAATCTCATTTTAAATCAATTTCTATATCATTTTAAAACTCCTTGTTTTATTATTTTTAACTTCTTGTTTTTATTGCTGTGAATGATTATTTCACATTCTTTTATGTAAAGCACTTTGAATTACCAATGTGTATGAAATGTGCTATACAAATAAACTTGCCTTGCCTTGCCTTGCCTTGCCTTGCCTATATGAGGACATCAACTTTGCATTTTTAAGGCATTTAAGCATCTATTGTCATATTATTACCAGTTTCTGTAAGTGATGTTTTACAGTGATTTTTACTCTGCTTTAAAAGTACTTTTCAAGTGTCTGTACTTTATCAGTGTTTAACTTTATAAAACTTTACTTCACAACATTCCAAATAATAATATTGTACTTTTTACTGCACTACATTTCATATTAAATATAATTTAATACTTACTTATATTCGAAATCTATTACTTTCTTACTTTTACTCAAGTAAAAGTAATTCAAAGATTTACTTGAGTACAAGAAGGTACTACATTTTTAATGTTCTTAAGTATTAAAGGTAAAACAAACAACAACTTTTATTTATGAAATGTAATGCAGTAAAAGGTATGACATTATGCTTTGGAATGTAGTGAAGTGAAGTTTTCCAAAGAAAAACACTTTAAACACTTGAAATTGACTTAAAAATACTTAACTTCTGCCCGCCTCTGATACAAACCAACAACCACCTCAAAACACCCCAAAACCACCCAATTCACTGCTAATACTCACTGATGTTTGTGCAGGTGTTTTCCCTCCAAAACGATGTCACTTCCTGGATGATGAGTTCATTCAGGAACTGTTTATTTATTTATTCTAAATTGATTTTTATAAGAAGAAACCTCTGACTATCATTTAAAATAATATTTACAAGAGAACAATTATTATTATTATTGCTATTATTATTGCTATTTTTATTGTTGTTGGTTAATTAAAACATTTTCAAATAAATGTTACATTATACACAACTAAACGACTGCACTTTGCATTTTACACTGCAAATTTACACACACACACACACACACACACACACACACACACACACACACACACACATGTTGGTTTTTATGGTTTACGGGGACTCTCCATAGGCGTAATGGTTTTTATACTGTACAAGCTGTATGTGCTATTGCCCTACACCTACCCTACACCTAAACTTAGCCCTCACAGGAGACGGTGCATTTATATTTTCCCTCAAAAAAACTCACTCTGTATGATCTATAAGCTTTTTGAATTATGGGGACACTGAAAATGTCCTCATAAATCACCTTCTCCTTGTAATACCTATGTCATACCCATGTCATTATACAAATTTGTGTCCTCATAAACCACATAAACATGCACACACACACACACACACACACACACACACACTTCATATATCACTCACTCACTTCATATATAAGTGTGATTAATCAGGTTTCTTTTAGACACATGGCAGCTCCCGTGATAATGTTCCTCTTTGTTAATGCTTAATAAGCATTTAATGGTTTATAGCTGCATGCTAGATTTGTACCATCTGGTATGTTGGTAAAACAACTATAAAGCAACTATAACGCAAATTTCTTTTTTCTTAAGATGAGATTTATTTTAGTTTAGGCCTCAAGTAAAGCAAACTCTACAGAAAGATGCATGCAAGTATCACAGCCTGATTCTGTAACAAATATGTTACATCTTTTCAAAGTAGTAATTTATAGTTTTATTTCTAACTCTGAAATGTGATGTTATTTCAATCTTTTTATTTGAAATAAAACAACATTTATCATTTTCATCTGAATGTCAACCAATCTGTATGTTGTCACTTGTCCTCATTACATTTAATATAATAAAAGGATTAAAAAACATAAAACATTCTAAAATTGGGTTAAAAAGGGTTATTATAGTTCATTAAGGATACAACTAAAACCATTAAGAATATTTTTTTCTTGAAATTAAATGAACATTAGCTGAAATAAAATAAAATATAAAAACCTTCAATTTATTTAATTTAATAGTTGCCAGATTGTTCATTTTTATTTAGTTTAACTTGATGTAATACTATAACTAAATCTAAATAAACATAAAATAAACTTTAATTCAAAATATTAACAAATACTATAATAGTATATAAAATGTTGTATTTGTTACTACATGTGTGTGTGTGTGTGTGTGTGTGTGTGTGTGTGTGCGTGTGTGTGTGAGAGAGTGCGTGTGTGCGTGCGTGTGTGTTTGTGCGTGTGTGTGTGTGTGTGCCTGTGTGCGTGTGCGTGTGTGTGTGTGTGTGTGTGTGTGTGTGTGTGAGAGAGAGAGAGAGTGCGTGTGTGCATGCGTGTGTATGTGTGTGTGCCTGTGTGTGCGTGCGTGTGTGTGTGTGTGTGTGTGTGTGTGTTTTTTTTTTTACTAAAGTAACGATGGTAAACAGGTTTTCACAGATGTGGTTTAGTGTGGCGTGTGATGAATCATGCTTCATGTAGACACATGGCTTCTCCCGTGATAATGTTCCTGTCTCTTATATGCTTAATAAGCATTCAATGGTTTCTGTAGCTGAATGTAAACTCTTACCATGCAATGTTCTCACTCGAACTCAAATAAAGATGTAATATATATATTTACAAGTGAGTTTCGAGACTCTGAGATTTTGTCAAATGCAGACTTAAATTCTTCCTACACTTCTCATCTAAACTGATCCTCACTAAATTTGAGTCAGATCATCACGAGACCACTGCGGTCAAAGAGTGATTTATATAGCAAGCTGGCATGTAACGCAATGGTGATGAATATGACTAAAGATGAGCAAGAGGTTTTGAGGTGGAAAAATGTGACACGCCTCACTCAAATCCTCCTCCGTCTGAAATATAATCGTTTTTTTCCTGTCTTCTATTTGACTGCTACCTACTGTATGCAGAAAAACATCACAAGACTTGAGTTTGTCATACGGATTTAGTAGTATACCAGTCAAACATTCTACATTTATTATTTTATTGTTGAGTATTACTATTTTCCACATTTCAGAATAACAATAAAGTTTCATAAAATACTAAAGAAATAATATAGTGACCAAATAAAAAGCTAAATCATAACCGTCTTATATCATTTCTAAAAACATTCTACCCATATTATATCTTAAAATGTAGTATCTTATTAAATGAATCCCATGAATTTATGTTTTAAAAGAATGATACATTACTTTTCTTTGCTTGCGTAGTTCTGCGGATGCAGTTTGACAAAAAAATGATTATTTTAATTAACCAAAACTAACTATATTAAAGCCATAAAGAATAAAAAAGCAATGAAATAAACATAACTGTATACTGTATGTATACAACAAACCTTAAACTTGTTTTTAATTAAAATAACTAAAACTGAAATATATATATTTTTTTAAGTATAAAACAAAAATGATACAATCTTTAACTAAAATTACAAATCTTAAAATAAAAATGCATTAAACCATAATAGTATCTCTCTGATACTAAAATAATACTGGTGTGAGCTGATGGAAAATGTTGAAAATTGGTGGAGAATCAATATTTTCTTGGCTGTTTATGACAAAGAACGAGAAGTCATGTGCTTCATATTTTGTTTGAAGGTGTTTCTTTCTTTTTCGCAGCACATTCAAACTGAAAGGCTTTTGATTCATCTGACTGTTTTTTGAAGAATAACAAGACACAAAATTATTTGTATGAAATATTTGCCCATAAACAACATTATTTTATTTCCCTTTATTATAGAAGTTCCATTATTTTCAACAAAAAAACAGATTAGGAATGCTTATTCATATCCATGTGCAATAAAATGTTAAACAAATATGTGTTGGTCTTATAAAACTCCTCTACATACAGTAGGCACTGGACTGGTGATCATTTGATGGATATTGATTAAACCTTTTTGTAATTTGAACATATCACATATATATTTTGTATACAGCATGGCATTGTATTATCCGTGTGCATGTATTAGAAATATTCAATAAGATCCTGTAGAGTTTTCGGCGTCTGGATGCTGTGCAGCTGCAGTTTTTCTCCACTGTGAGGAAGCGACTTATGAACCCTCAGATGAATGAATTCCTTGCCTCCTACATTTACCTGAAGAGGGAGATATGGAGCATGAGAATACTCGGTTTACACATGCTTTGGCCTTTTAGAAAGTAGATATTGATGGCAATATGTAAGTTGTAACATGGCAGTCCAAACAGCTGATAAAAACAACACAATAATCCACACCACACCAGTCCATCAATTAACATCTTATAAAGACAAAAGAATCAGAATGAGCTTTATTGGCACGGTATGTTTACACATACAAGGAATTTGTTATTTGTTAAAAGCTGCATGTTTGTAAGATACAAATCCACAGACTTTTTCAAGTTGTTATGGATTATGGACTGTATTTTGGCTAGAAGCAATGGTTGGAAGTTAAAAACGCCTGCAAACAGGCAGCTTTTGGCTTCATAAGGTGTAAACTGATGGACTGGAGTGGTGTGGATTATTGTGATTTTTTTATCAGCTGTTTGGACTTTCATTCTGACGGCACCCATTCACTGCAGAGGATCCATTGCTGAGCAAGTGATGAAATGATACAGTTCTCCAAATCTGATGGAGAAAACTCATCTACAGCTTGGCCCGAGGGTGAGCACATTTTTAGCAAATTTTCATTTTTGAGTGATCTGTTGCCTTATATTTACCTTGATAAAGTAGTTGGTTCCGGCCACGACCTGAGTAGTGAAAGATTTGGCAATGAAAGCGGCAAACTTCTTCCCTGCCTTCTCTTCTGCATGATGTTTGATCTGAATCAAAAGACACACATTTCATATTTACACACAATGACATTTTATATTGGTAATATAAAATGTATATATTTTATACATATTTTATACCCCCAAAATTCATTTATTTTTTACTTTACTTTTTGAGCTTGCATAAATACCATGTATTGCCTGCAATCTCTGGTGCATGCAATCGTTGTACTTTAGACATACATTATGACTTTAAATAATTTAGGAAGCTGAACGAAGTTATCCTGCATTAACTATTTGTATTTATCATTTCATTATTTTATTGACACATAGCATAGTAAATTCTAGATACTAATAAATAGCTTATAATAACTAATAAATACACATCACGTGCATTCCCATATCAGCTGACTTAAACCATCAAAACAAAAGCAGAAGCAACAGACTCACCTCATCGCAGATCTTCTGCACCTCGGGTGTGGCTTGCTTCACCGCGGATGGACCTCCAACCAATGTCGCCATTGCTGTAATGTGCCGTTGATTGGTGTCGAGAGATATAGAAAAATGTGTTTTGTACAGAAATATCACTGCTACAGTATTTATGTTGTTTAGATCATATGACTATGAGTCATCACTGGAATGTACCATGTACTCGGAAGAGGCGGGGGATGATTAAAAAAACAACTTTGCAAAAAAAATCATAGAATAATTAGGATATAACAGTAATGATTTATAATTTAATAATGGAAATAATTATTAAGGTTGGTGTTTAAAGCTAAACACATTTGTATATCATAACATCTGATGTATTAATTATATTTCCTCTTGTGGTTTAGTCTGAAGGCGGGACGCATTGACCGTCGTTCTTTCTGATGGTATAAATAAAAACTTTTCCTGTTTTAATTAAACACGGTATATTTTTGACTAAATGCCTTTAAAATTACTTCATGAAGTTATTAAATAGTATACTATTGTATCGTCTACTCAAGACAGCTGCAGAAGCACACATTTAAACGACGCAGTCACGTGGTATATGTTACTATTCTCAGCGCTGATCTGAACGAACCATTCAGAATTGTTTGTGATTACTTGACAAAGATTTGTTTTAATTCCATAATTGGGAACAAGTTGCATGTCTATATCAGACATTGCTCATTTAAATGAATATGTTCAAACGATTATAGTGAAACATCTCCGATAAAACCTCAAACGCCCACATGTATACTAGCGGACGAATAGGGTAATTGGCTTTTGAGCCTCTGAGCGCCGCCTGGAGGAAAATATGCTTCATGTCTCAAGATAAACGCTATTAGCTACACTCAGATCCGTGTAATCGCCTCAATCATAGATATAACATAGTTCAACCAAACACGCTGCTTTAGATCAGTCATAGCTGCAGTTTTTAGACTTCATTCTATCAATACTTAAAAGCACACGTATCTTATCCTGAACTCGACAGAGATGAACTGAGGTCAGGTGTGTGCGCTCTAGTGGCGCTCGTGCTTCTGTCTGTCTCAGCAGACAGTGCCGATCAATGCGGTAATGGAGCTGACGACTGCAATAAATGGACTGAAACAACTCACAATCACCCTCTGAATACTGGTAAATTATTTAGTTCTCACTGTATATAATTAAATGACAAAATAATAAGCAAAATGATGAAAATGTCAGAGAAATGTTTTTTTAAATCTAGTTTAAAATGTAATATATTTGTATTCCACTGGCTTATATACGAAACAAAACAATGTTGTGCTTTTAACAAACGTGGGACGAGTTCATCTGTCATAGTAAGCATGATGGTCAGTGACTCATGGGTCAGAGAAAGCCCTTTCCTGACACAAAGAGAAAACTTGGTTTTGGCAAGGCGTAATTAGGAGAAACAATGTTGTAACAATGACAAAACAATTTGACGTTATGAGATACCAAGGTATAATTATGAGATACAAAAGTAGAAATGATAGATATATCGATAGAAAGTAAAATACGTGGAAAAATAGATAAAACGCCATAATTATGACATGAGAAAAAAATTCAAATTTATGACATTGAGTCATAATGAGATAAAACGTAAAAAATTAAGACACGAAAAGTTGAAATTATGACACTATATCATAATTATAAGATAAAAGTAAAAAATTATGGCGTATTAAGTAAAACGAGATAAACAGTCATTATATAATTTCATTACAGTCATTACAAACAGTCATTACACAATTATTACATAAAGTCAAAACTATAACACAGTCATGATGAGATAAAAACTTAAACTTTTTAAATTACGAGTCACATACTGAATAAAGATAAGATAAAATGTCTAAATATCGTGACAAAAAAGTCAAAATTATGAGATTAAAAACAATCATTATTAAAAGATTAAAAAAACAAATATGACATAAAAATGTGGCTGTCATGATCTCTTTTATCCCAGAATTTTTACATTTTATCTCATAATTATGATTTAGCATATAATAATTTCGAATCTGTTTCATAATTATGGATTTTAAAAAGTTCTTTACTAAAACTATGGACATTCTTCACATTTCTGGGTTTCTCGGCAGCAGAAGTGAATGGGAGAGTATCACAAATATATTTTTTTGCATTCCCATTTGCTCAAATAGCAAAAGAAAAACTCCACAATAGTGTTTTCATGACTTTTAATAAAAGGAAAATAACCGAGAGCGACTGCTAACGGCAGTCAGAAGAGAGAACAGTGTAAAATGTGTCGCTCCTCTCATAGTTGTGGCATTAGAAACACCCTCGCATTAGTGTAAAAAAAAAAAGAAGACGGCCTCTGGTCTCCTTTCCGTTGGCATTAGCTGTTATGCTTTTTTGGCTAATGGTTGCTGGATTGCCTTCTTTTGGCTTTGAAGTCCCTGCGTCCCAATGTGCATACTATCCTAGATACGCACTTTCATAATTTACGATATAAAGCTGCATAGATTTTTATTTTAAGACATAAAACGATGTGGTGTACCAGAATCGTCCCATGGGCCTTGAGTTTGACACATGTGGCTTAGATTTTCAAAAACTTGCAGTAGCCTATCCTCAAACAAAAAAAGTGTGTACATCTGCTCAGACCCTGATGTGACGCTAAGAACTTTTCCATGTCAAAGCCTGTTTTTACAAATATGAGCGCTGGCATGTTTAAGCGTAAGCACACTAAGATCAAATCTGCGCGTATGCATGCTTTATAAGGCCCCAGGACACTGGATCCTGCAAGTAAATATCCGTTTTGTCTGGCACCCAAAACACCTTGTCTGGTGCCCAAAATCAGTGTTGTATTGCTTTTTGTTCAGCACCCAAAACTATAGGTTTTAACAGATAAAAACAGCTTTTTTAATAAAAGCAGAGGGAGGCAAGACAGAGGAAACCAGGAAGAGCAGAAAGCAGGAGATGAAGTGATGGTGAGCAAAGCAGAGTTTATTTGAATAATTTTAGTTGTGTATGTTCCAATGCTCAAACTTGACGAGTACAAATCCAACAAGTGTTATTATACCACAAGCAATATCAATGGAAATTTCCTGCTTTTACAACATTGTCCTGTGATGTTAAAAACATCTGATGGAAATATTCTCTTATCACTTACTCATGAAGACAAATCTCCCTGGAACCACACAATCATAAGATTTAACTGCTGTAGCAAAACTTTACAGAATATTGCGGTTTAAACATTTTACAAGACGTAGCTGAAATTCGCAATGCATTATGGGTCAAATAAGGTTTTACAGTTGTTAACAGTATATTTCCACATCAACTGTTATTCATTTACAAGAAGCAGGTGTTGTCACTGTAGCTCCTGCTTTTTACACTAACTTACTGTAGTGTGGTATTATGGGATTGCGCGCGATTCATTCAAATCTGAAATCCAGCCGATTTCAATTGAAGATTAGAGGCTTTATTCATAATTCCTGGTAAGTTCACTTAATTTTACTTAAGATATATATCCTTTTGTATTTATTTAAGTTAATGTATAAGTGATATCATGTCACAATAGCCTCCTATCATGATGTTTAGACAACTGGCCTTGATAACTTATGTGCAGTAATGTTAAGTTAGTAATTTCAATCATAGCATAGTTAGGCTAAATGCTGCATTTTCCCTCATTTTGGCAGTTGAATTTTCTTATTGAGAGCATTTAAAGTAGTTACTAGTAGTAACTTTCAACGTAAAGCCCAATGCGAATGATTGTCATAATAACTAATATCGGTCAACATAACTGACAAACAGCAAAATATGTGAAATTGTATTTGTTTATGTGTTCAACTGTCCCGTATAGAGAATGAGGAGTTGCGTCACATTCTTTTCACTCCGCGTTGCATTTCGTGAAGGTACCACCATATTAGCAGGATATGATGTCAGTTTCCATGGTTACTTCTCATTCTTTATACTGATAACTGCTTATCTTTTTTTTGCTTTTGCCTTTAAGTTAAACAATTGTTGATTCTTCATTGTATCGTTTGCAGAGAAGGGAAGCTAATTTATCGCAGTGCATGATAATTAAATTTTTTTTCTCTTAGGTTTTGTAGAAATTCATTTATTTTGTTGATCTAATTAGCGTGAAAACAATGTCACTCGCTGGATGCGCACTGCTGCTTCAGCCGTCATATTAATTTCTATTTATTAGAAAGATGTTTACAGAATTGTATCTTTTATTATCACTGTCTCTGTGCATTAAGCATGTTCATATGAGGGGAAAATGTTCACTGATTCACAAGTCTAGTAAGAGTCATACTAGCAAAGAAGGTAATGTTAATTATTAAACCAACAAAATCAAATCTTTAAAAAAACACAGAAATGTGAATCTTTTATTGAGTGAGGGACAGTAGGTTTAATCAGTGACTAACAGATTTACTATTTGGCATCTTCTCCATGACCTGCTTCCTTTAGTGTTTTTACACAGAAAAAAAGGCGATGATATGAATTACTATTGCAATTCTCGATGCAGCATGAATGATATACAATGGTGACATTTTTACCAATCACGACCAAAAAAAACCCCAAAAATACTGCCCTAAACTCAATAGTGGAAAGGCAGCGCTATCCTGCAAGTACGGTGGATAAACAAAGCTGTTTCCCAGAATTCAACGTGGCGTTACATCACATTCTCATTCTCTATTGACGTGACGCCTTACCAGTGGTGTAGTCTACGTGATACGCAGGTATATGCCGTATACCCACTAGCAATGGTCAAAGATTTCTGTATACCCACTTAAAAAAGCGTGAGACGTAACAACATCTTTGTGACAGAAATCAAATTGAAAATCAAAATCAAATTGTTTTCTGCAAACTCCACCAGATTCTTGTTCTGCATCTCCCCAAGTAACACTGAGGTGATTTTCATGTTGTTTTACTGTGTCATTTTTTAATAATTGCATACCAAATTCAAGACAAATGCTATTTATTACCTCACAGTATCACATATTTTAAAAATTCATAAAAATATATAATCTAATAGTTTTTTGCAAATTCCACCAGATTCTCTCAGGGCTCTGCCCTTTTCCCTTGGTCACGCCCCCTTGTTTAGCCCTTGTCTTGTCCTCGTTTCCTTAACTGTGCTCACCTGGCCCTCGTGTACTTTCCTCCCTTTATATTGTGCTGTTTTCCTCTTGTGCCATAGAGACAGATACTGATTTGCTGCTCTATATTCTAATCTTGCCCTGTCATTTTGTATCCTTACTGCAGTTTTGTTCTTGATTTTATATCTTCTGATTTTATTTGGTTTTGTTCCTCAGCAATCTTGCTTGTTTACTTATAATACTTTCTTTATTTGTTTATAAGTCTTATTTCTAGTCTTCAACTGCTCTGATTTTATTATTAATTTTTAATTAGTTTAAATTAAGATATTTCCTTTTAGCTTTTGTTTTGCTCTTTATTTTCATGTTATTTTGTCCCTTTTATTATATGTTTCTTGAGTTGCTGAGTAGTGGTGTTGTTTTGCGTGCTGTCTTGTTGTGTGTTTGTGCTGTGTGTTCCCTCCAGTCCTGCTCTACCAGCCTGAGACTCCCTGCCTGTTGGTTCCCCCAGGCAGTCTGCCAACCAAGCCTGGTGTGGAGAATCTTTCATTGATACTAGCCTGCTTTATGCCCCTTCACTCTGATTGCATGCTCTACTGTTCTCCGCTCTTGTCTTCTCCCCATTCTTCTGCCTAGTTTGGTCACCGACTGGGATTGTTCTCCAGACCGTCTACCTCTGGAGGCATCGTTCTCTCCCGCTGGTTGGAGTGGTTTCAAGACGGTTCACCCCGTGCACCCCCCTGAACTTGTGCTTAAATAAATATTTGTTTCACTCACTCTGCATTTGGGTTCCTTCCTGCTGACCTTGACATTACGAATCCGCCACATAAGACCCAGCAGAATGAGTCTCTTGATCCTGCCACCTGCAAATTCTCAGGAGAGACTGGCCCATCAGCGAGGACTATGAGCTCTTCGTCAGCAGGGGCTGGAGGTGAGGGCCTTCGCTCAGTTCTTTTGGACTATGTCCAGGGGCCTTGAGTGCCAGGATCCAGCCCTTAAATATATCTTCCATCTCTGTCTGGACAATCCACTGCCTCAGTGGGAGATGGAACATCTGAGGGTTTTGAATTTTTGGAATTTTTCCAACTGTATGCACCACCGCAAGGATTAGCAAATCCTTTCACCACCAGAGTCCACCTGCACTGACCAACCCACCGTCCCTCCCTCATCAAATCAAGATCATTTTACTCTTTTTCCTCCCACATTAAAATGCCGGCTGAGAAGGAAAAGGGCTACCCGGAATGCTGTAGCCATCACTGTCTACTGAGTCAACCGCAGTCACTGCAGAGGTGGGCAAATCAACTCCACTCTTCGCTGAGCTGGTTGAGAATGCTACAGTCACCCCTGAATTCAATTCAATATTATTTGTATAGCGCTTTTTATGATACAATCGTTGCAAAGCAACTTCACAGGAAATTAAGTTTCTAAAATAGATTTATATTGTAGAAACTCATTATATATAACTTATGGCAAAATTTGGTTAATTCAGTATAATCGCTGATGGTTGGCTTCCTCTGAGATCCTCCGAGGGGTTGTCATCATCTCTTCTTAGGGGTTCGGTCATCTCAGATCATTTAAAGGTTGGATCCAGACTGAAGCTTGTGTAATTCCTAGTTACCACGGGATGTTAATCCTGTGGCAGAAACAGATAAACAAATAAAGACAATTAGCGTAGCAGTTGTTCCATCCAGGAACAACCCTGGATGAAATTCAGTTCAACCCAAGCTAAAGCATAATAATGTGCTTTTGATCAGATATACTGGTAGTACAAGATTGTGAGATGCATTTTATGAATGCTTGGCTAAATAGATGTGTCTTTAATCTAGATTTAAATAGAGAGAGTGTGTCTGAACCCCGAACGTTATCAGGAAGGCTATTCCAGAGTTTGGGAGCCAAATATGAAAAATTTCTACCTCCTTTAGTGGACTTTGCTATCCTAGGTACTACCAAGAATCCAGAGTTTTGTAACTTTAGGGAGCAGGTTGGATTGTAGCGTGATAGAAGATTAGTTAGGTACGCAGGAGTTAAATCATTTAGGGCCTTATAGGCAAGTAATAATATTTTGTAACTGAACTTAATAGGTAGCCGGTGCAGAGACTGTAAAATTGGAGTAATATGATCATATTTTCTTGACCTGGTAAGGATTCTAGCCGCAGCATTTTGTACTATCTGTAGCTTGTTTATTGAAGATGCACGAGAACCACCTAGTAGTGCATTACAATAGTCCAGTCTAGAGGTCATGAATGCATGAACTAGCTTTTCTGCATCAAACACTTAACAACTGAATCAGTTGGGTCAGTTCCAGTCATTCCTAAGTCTGCCAACTCAGAGGCCGTCAAGTCTGCTCCAGTTCTTCTAGAACTAGTCGAGTCAACTGTAGTAATTCCGGAGTCAGTCAAATCAAGCCTTTCCAGAGTCTCTCAAGTCTGCTCCAGTTCTTCTAGAAATGGTCAAGTCCGTTCCAGCCTCTGAGTTCACTGCAGTGTCGGCTTCAGGCCCAGTGTTCATTCCAGAGCAACCTCTTAAGCAGAGGAGGAAGAAGGGTTGTGTTGTACAGTCCACTGTTTTTCCTGCAGCCCCGGAGGACAGTTCTGCTGCCCCTGAGGGCGCTCCGGATTCAGCTTCTGAGTCTAATTCTAATACCCTCGAAGGTGCTCCAGAGGCTGCTCCAGTCCGGGAGCCCACAGAGTCCGCTCCAGAGGCCACTACAGTCCGGGAGCCCACAGAGTCCGCTCCAGAACCCACTCCAGTCTGGGAGCCCACAGAGCCTGCTCCAGTCCGGGAGTCCACAGAGTCTGCTTCAGAGCCCGCTCCAGTCCGGGAGCCCACAGAGTCCGCTCCAGAGCCCGCTCCAGTCCGGGTGCCCACAGAGCCCGCTCCAGTCCGGGTGCCCACAGAGCCCGCTCCATTCCGGGTGCCCACAGAGCCCGCTCCAGTCCGGGAGCCCACAGAGCCCGCTCCAGTCCGGGAGCCCACAGAGCCCGCTCCAGTCCGGGAGCCCACAGAGCCCGCTCCAGTCCGGGAGCCCACAGAGCCCGCTCCAGTCCGGGAGCCCACAGAGCCCGCTCCAGTCGGGCTCCAATACCCCCAGATACACCACTTATGTTTCTCCCACATCGCATTCAAACAACCTAACACTTGCGGTTTTCCCACCCCCTCCAGCAGCCTTCCACTCTGCCCTGCCAGGCTACAAAACTATATTTATTCCCACCCTCCCCACCCCCTCTCCTGTGCTGCACGGCGGCTATGGCTCTGCTATTCCTGCTCCCTTCAAGCCCGCCCAGTTGGTACCCTATTGGTTCCCTGTTGCGTCACCACCTCCCTGCACTAGTTTGGATGCCAGTAGGCATCCATTGGGAGGAGGGTACTGTCAGGGCTTTGCTTGTCGGTGTTGTCTTTGTTTAATATTTATTTGGTTGTCTTGTGTCTTAACACATTGCTTTGTCTTTGTTTGTGTCTACCACGTGTTCCTGTGATCCCAACTCCTTGTTTTCCTTGATCCCGCCCCCTTATTTAAACCTTGTCTTGTCCTCGTTCCCTTAACTGTGCTCACCTTGCCCTTGTGTACTTTCCTCCCTTTATATTGTACTGTTGTGTTTGCGGGTTCGTCTTGTGCAACAGAGACAGATACTGATTTGATTCTCTGTATTCTAGTCTTGCTCCTGTCATTTTGTTTCCTTACTGCAAGTTTTGCTCTTGATTTTATATCTTCCGATTTTGTTCCTCGGTAATCTTGCTTGTGTTTACTTACAATATTTTATTTTATTTGTTTATCAGTCTTGTTTCTAGTCTTCAACTGCTCTGATTTTATTATTTAGTTTAAATTCAGATACTTCCTTTTACTTTTAGTTTTTGTTTTACTCTTTATTTTCTTGTTATTTTGTCCCTTTTATTACTTGTTTCTTGTGTTGCTGAGCAGTGTGGTTTTGCGTGCTGTCTTGTTGTGTGTTTGTGCTGTGTTCCCTCCAGTCCTGCTCTACAAGCCTGAGACTCCCTGCCTGTTGTTTCCCCCAGGCAGTCTGCCAACCAAGTCTGGTGCGGAGAATCTTTCAATGATACTATCCTGCATCATGCCCTTTCACTCTGATTGCATGCTCTACTGTTCTCCGCTCTTGTCTTCTCCCCATTCTTCTGTCTAGTTTGGTCACCGACTGGGATTGTTCTCCAGACCATCTACCTCTGGAGGCATCGTTCTCTCCCGCTGGTTGGAGTGGTTTCAAAACGGTTCACCCCGTGCACCCCCCTGAACTTGTACTTAAATAAATATTTGTTTCACTCACTCTGCATTTGGGTTTCTTCCTGCTGAACTTGACTTATTATTATTATTATTATTATGCATCTCCCCAAGTACCACTGAGGTGATTTTCATGTTTTACTGTATAATTTTTGTAATAATTGCATAACAAAGTCATGACAAATGCTATTTACATTGGTGTATCACATATTTAAAAAAAATTCAGTTTCTGTACCTGGAAAACTAAAATAATAAATAGAACAAACATACAAATAAAACTATTTCAAACAGGGCCCACTGTTACAACCTACACTGGGGCCTCGCAAACCCCAGCTACGGCCCTGAACATAAGTCAGCGTTTTCATGCAGTCTGAAATTCCTAATAAAGCTGAACACAATCGTTTTCATGCAGTCTGAAATCCCTGGTAAGGCTGAACACAATCGTTTTCATGCAGTCTGAAATCCCCTGTAAGGCGCTGAACACAATCGTTTTCATGCAGTCTGAAATTCCCGGTAAGGCTGAGCACACTCGTTTTCATGCAGTCTGAAATTCCCGGTAAGGCAGAACACAATCGTTTTCATGCAGTCTGAATTTCCGAGAAGGGTCTGGCTGCAGAATTGCACTTGCACTCTCAAACACCTGCGCTTAAGAAACACCATAAACACTTAATAATTAGTGTAGGCTTAGTTTAATAAGATTAAGTGCTATTAAAATATAAAATTCGATATACAGTTTACAGGGATGGGCAGTATTGCAAATACATGTATTTAAAATACAAAATACAAATAAAAAAAAAATCTAATGCATTTTGTATTTAAATACATTTATTCTTAGTATTTTTGTAATTTCAAAATACACAAAATAATTTTTGCCAATCAACCTCTTTATCAGAATGCTGATTTCCTCTATCAACTAACTCAAACATGCCACTTTCATGCTTTCCCTGGGAAAATTGTATTAAAGTCAAAATCATAGATATTTAATTTGAATAAAATGTAGCATCCCATTTGTTGACAACTATATCATCATTCACAGTGCTATCTTTACAGTAAGCTTGTTGATGATTCTGGATTTTCAGTTAAATATATGCTGTTTTACTGTGTATAAACCATACTAAATACTTTAAATGATTTTTGCCCTACTATAGGTTATTATGTTATTATAATAGTTTTCAAGGATGCAAGGTTTTATTTGTCACATACTCAATTTGTCAAGGTTCTGTCACTTCGGTCATGTCCTGTTTGTATGTGAGTGCACGGCTTCGAGTGTGTTCGAGCCGTGTGCTCTCTCGTCTGTGTGCCTTGTTTCGTGTTGGAGCGTGGTGTTCGGATCCCGGCACTCTGTCTTGAGTTTCGGTTTCATG
Organism: Schizopygopsis malacanthus; assembly: GCA_027474115.1. Classification (NCBI taxonomy): domain Eukaryota; kingdom Metazoa; phylum Chordata; class Actinopteri; order Cypriniformes; family Cyprinidae; genus Schizopygopsis; species Schizopygopsis malacanthus. The sequence continues at coordinate 80,673 of JAPDDM010000132.1, forward strand.
TCGGGGTTCGGTCCGCTCTGTGTTCTGTCTCGTTGTGTGAGTGGGCAGTCTCGAGTTCGCTCGGCTGCGTATCCTTCTGTCCACATGTGTTTTGAGGTGTTGCACACAGTTCGTGTTTTTATCGGCTGCGTGCATTCATGTTATGTCTTGTGCTGTGTGGCACGTAGCTTGTGTTTTTCATGAGCTGCGTGCTTTCATGTTCTCATGACTTGTGTGAACACGTGGCTTATGAGTATTCTCATTAGCTGCGTGTTTGTGTCCTGTTTTGCACATGGCTGGTGATTTGTTTTGCTGGCCATGTGCTTGTGTTTTTTTTTGTGTGAGTACATGGCTTTGTCTTAGTTTTCTGTGTGCCATGTGCTCTCATGTCAATTTGTCTTGAGTTGACCCCACCCATCTTGTTACCTGAGTATTAGTTAATTGGCTCCACCTGTCCTTCCTATTTTCTTGCCTGGTTTGATTCCCTATTTATTCTCCCTCTGTGATCTGTGCTGTGGGGGCTCGTTTTGTGTTCTCTGTTACTCCTAGTTGGTCAAGTCAAGTTGCTGGTCAAGTCAAGTGTCTTGCTAGCTTTTTGTTTTGTTTTCACCCTATCATGGGTCTCTTGTTTTCTAGCCCTGTTGGCTGTTGTTTCTGCTTGTTTTTGCTCAAGTTTTCTGTTGATCTTTACTTTTGCTATTAAAGACTTTTTGAAATCTCCCTGGCTGTTCTGCGTATGGGTTATGTCTGCAAAAAACCCTGACAAAATTATACAGAATATAATTAGTAGTGAAATGTATGTCAGGTCAGGTCCGCTCAATGGACAGTGCCAAATATGTAACACAACACAAGAGAATATACATAAATATATGTAAAAAGAAAAGATGAATAAATATTATATATAGAATAAAATAAAATGTGCGGGATAGTATACTGTGGATTTAATAAATAAAAATATAAGAGGAATGTGCAAACAGGTTGTACAGGGTATATACATAGCAACCAGCAATCCAATAATAGTCAAGATGGTGCCGTTGATGACAGCCTTCGTGGCGTTGTCTGCATTGTTTTTATGTTTTTTCTTAGTTTGTACTTTCTTTAGTTATATCCCTGCAATCAGTTTCACCAGAGACAAATTGCTGGATATTCGGAAGTACACACCACCCGATACTTCACTGGTTTTCATCTATTCTGATTGTTTGCTGGACATTGTAGTTGGCAGAGCAGCGGTGATGTATAGACACAGCAGGATGCGCAGACGAGGGAAGCAAGCCGGCGCGCTTGTGAAGCTCAGAAAACGTGGCTTCCAGACAGCACTGCCTAGCATCCATCTAGCGAATGCTAGAATCAATGGGGAAATCACGCGGCAGCGGGACGTGCTTCTACATCAATGAGAGGTGGTGTACAGATGTAACAGTGTTAAAGAAGATGTGCTGTTCTGATCTAGAAATGCTCTTCATTAACTGCAAGCCATTCTATTTGCCATGGGAGATTTGTTTGTTTATTCTCGTGCTTGTTTGCATGCATGCGCAAGCACATGTGAGCTCAGCTTTGCAGGAACTTGCTGATCAGATCACAGAGACAGAACAAAAACATCCGGACTGTTTTAATCATTCTTGGGTTCTTTAATAAAGCAAATCTCTCCCCTGAACTGCAAAAATACAGAGAGCACATCACATGTCCCACCAGAGACAGTAATATATTGGATCACTATTACACAACAATAAAAGATGCATTGCACTCTGTCCCACAGGCAGCTCTGGCGCTCTCTGATCACTGTTTGGTTCATTTTATACCGACCAACAGACAGAAACTAAAATCTGCTAAACCTGTATTAAGAACTGTTAAAAAATGGACTAATGAAACAGAAATGTTTTACAAGCCTGTTTCGACCTTACTGATTGGACTGTTTTTGAAGCTGCTACCACCGATCTGGACGAGCTCACAGAGACTGTAACATCATATATCAGTTTCTGTGAGGATATGTGCATTCCTACCAGGACTCATTTAACCTACAACAACGTCAAACCATGGTTCACTAAAAAACTCAGACAGCTCTGTCGGGCCAAAGTAAATGCTTACAGGAAGGGGGATACAGTCTTGTATAAACAGGCCAAATACACACTGGAAAAGGGGACATAGGGGATTTACTTGGAAGCCCCGATCATCTCTGACTTAAGAGAAAACGCCAATGAAATTGGCTAGTGGATTTTGCATACCTGAGCCACTCCCCGTGCATACGGTATAAAAGGGCGACAGGTGCGTCCACTGATTAGGTTTTACGCTGAGGAGCCGTGACGAATCACTGGCAACCAGCGATGGTTCAAGATTGTGGCATGGGGACATAACGTCTCCATTCCCTCCATCAAGGAATGCGTGACAGACAAATACCATGCAAGAGGCTGCAACCTTCCTACCGCCCCAGCGCAAATTCGCTAACCTTGGTGCCCACCGGGACCACTGAGTACATCACTGCTGGAGATAGCCAAGCTGCTGTTCCTTTCCCCACGGAATCGGAAGGGATTTCGACCTTCAGTGAAAGACAGCTTCAGGTCTTTCCTATTTGTTGTTACAGCTTGCCGTAACGGCAGGGAAGCGAGCCTTCCAGAGAAGGGCGCTACGGAGGCCACATCCTTCCCGAAGGGAGGTAACATGTGGAGACACCGATATTGACTGGCCCAGGCTAGGGGCAGTACTACATACGACTGGACTCTGGGGCAGATCCTACCTAGGAGTAGGGAGGAGGGCTGCCAGCAGAACCTGGCAGAAGCTCTGTCACAGGGAAGACATGGGTTTACCATGAGGGAAACCTTACCGTGGATGAATACACATATGGGATTACCCGAAGGGGAATCAGGCCATACGGACACCTAGCCCAGTACAGGGGCTGACCGGAGACCCGGGTGAGCTAACACCAGTACTGGGCCTGGCATCAGACTGCTCCGCCCAGTCTGACTGCCGGGGGTGCTTGGAGGATTCTACCAGGGTTCACCGTCTGGGGAACTGAACTGGGGGAGAAAAAAGGCGCTCGTATCCCCGGGTGAGGGGGAATGGCGCAGTAAGTGTGACACCGGCCAGTTCTTCCCGCCCATTACTTACCCAACACACGGGAAGGAACTGGCTCAACACGGAGATTGTAGAATCTTGCGAAGGTGTTCGGTGTCGCCCAGCCCACAGCTCTGTAGATGTCTGCCAAAGAGGCGCCGTGTGCCAACGCATGGGAGGAGGCAACACTCCTAGTGGAGTGAGCCCTCACCCCCAGGGGGCACGGCTCGCCTTGCGACTGGTACGCCAAGACGACGGCCTCCACTATCCAGTGGGCCAACCTCTGTTTGGAGACAGCCTTCCCTTTCTACTGCCTTCCGTGGCAGACAAAGAGCTGCTCAGAGCTTCTGACGCTCCGGGTGCGGTCCACGTATATGCGCAATGCTCTTACGGGACACAGCAACACTAAGGCTGGATCTGCCTCCTCCGAGGGCAGTGCTTGCAGGTTCACCACCTGATCGCGGAAGGGCGTGGTGGGAACCTTGGGCACGTATCCAAGCCAGGGTCTCAAGACAACGTGAGAGTAGACCGGCCCGAACACAAGGCACTCTTCGCTTACCGAAAACGCCTGGAGGTCCCCGACCCATTTGATGGAAGTGAGCGCGGTCAGGACCGCTGTCTTAAGAGACAGGAACTTCAGCTCGACTGAGTCCAGCGGCTCAAAGGGGCCCCTCTGAAGTCCAGCCAGGACTATAAAGAGGTCCCAAGAGGGCACAAGGGGTGACCTGGAGGGATTCATCCTCCTGGCCCCCTTCAGGAACCTCACGATGAGATCATGCTTTCCCAGGGACCGGTCATCCACTGCATCGTGGTGAGCCGCGTCCTGTCCAGGAGCCACACATGGAGGTTCCATAGATCTGGACGCGGATGCCATATGGTGCCGAGCCCCAGATAGAGGATGTCCTTCCTCAGAGGAATGTGCCAGGGAGGTGCTGTCGTGAGGGAAATCAGTTCGGGAAACCAGGTCCGGGTGGGCCAATGGGGCGCAACCAGCAGGACCTGCTCCTCATCCTCCCTGAGCTTGCACAGTGTCTGTGCGAGTAGGCTCACTGGGGGAAACGCATACTTGCGTAAGGCCCGAGGCCAGCTGTGTGCCAGTGCGTCTATGCCGAGGGGGCCCTCGGTCAGGGAAAAGTACAGCTGGCAGTGGTAGTACTCTGGGGAAGCAAACAGGTTCACCTGAGTTTCCCCGAATCGACTCCAGATCAGCCGGATCGTCTCGGGATGGAGTCGCCACTCTCTGGGGAATAAGAGCTGTCGTGAGAGCGCGTGAGCCGCACGATTGAGCTTCCCCGGGATGTGAACAGCGCGCAGTGACTTGAACTGCGTGGGACTCCAGAGGAGAAGATGGCGGGTGAGCTGTGACATGCGGTGTGATCGTATACCTCCCAGCCGGTTGATGTACGAGACAGCTGCAGTGTTGTCCCTGCGGACTAACACGTGCTTGCCCAACAGCAGTGGCCGGAACTGCCATAAGGCTAAATGCACTGCCCACAGCTCTAGGCAGTTGATGTGCCAAAGCAGTCGGGGCCCTGTCCAGAGCCTGCCCATTGCATGTAGTGCCCCAGCCCATGCTGGAGGCATCTATTGTGGCAACAGTATGCCAGGACACTTGTTCTAGGGGTACCCCGGCCCGTAGAAAGGCAAGGTCCGTCCAGGGGCTGAGGGAGCGGCGACACTGCTGGGTGATACCCACTCGCAGTGTACCACAGTGCCATGCCCGCCTCGGGACCTGGGAGTGTAGCCAGTGCTGAAGTGGTCTCCAATGAAGCAATCCGAGCAGCGTGACTGCAGCTGCGGATGCCATATGCCCCAGGAGCCTCTGAAACTGTTTCAGTGGTACCACATTCCTGCCTCTGAAGGAAATCCGGCAGTTCAGCACTGCTTGGGCACGTTCCTCCGTGAGGCGTGCCGTCATACTCACCGAGTCTAACTCCACACTGAGAAAAGAGATTCTCTGCACAGGGAAGAGATTGCTGTTTTCCCAGTTGACCCCGAAGCCCCAACTGGCTGAGGTGCCGAAGCACCAAGTCCCTGTGATCGCCCAACTGCTCTCTGGATTGGGCTAGGATAAGCCATTCGTCGAGGTAGTTGAGGATCCTGACGCCCACCTCCCGTAACGGGGCAAGGTCGCGTTCTACGACCTTCGTGAACACATGAGGAGACAGGGAGAGGTCGATCGCTGCAAACCAATCCTGGGGCTGGATGCATTTGATAATGCGCCTGCACGTCCGCATCTTGAACTTGTGTAAAGCCCGGTTCAAAACTCGCAGATCCAGGATTGGTCGAAGGCCACCACCTTTCTTGGGTACGATGAAGTAAGGGCTGTAAAACCCCTGCCTCCTCTCGGCTGGAGGGACCGACTCGATTGCATCCTTTGCCAGGAGGACAGCAATCTCCTCGCACAAGACAGGGGCGTTCCGGACTGCCACCGACATCTCGAGAAAGCTGTTGAACTTGGGAGGTCGCCTGGTGAACTGAATCGAATAGCCGTGTTAGCCAGCGAGACATGCTGGGCAGCGTGAGCCATGACTCCAGACGCTGTGCAGCGAAAGGGAGTGGGGTGGATGGTACAGAAGGCGGTGCGTTCTGAGGCATCCTCACCGAACTCCCTGGGTCCCAAACGGAACTGGCCAGAGGTGCATGGGGAGGAATGTCGTCCCCGAAACGTACTCACTTGGCTACTGGCAAAATGGGTCGTGGGCGAGAGTGAGGAAGCAGGGCGTCACACACTGTCGTCCCATGGACCTGAGAACCCGGAGGAAAAGGAAATTGCTCTTTCTTGAGAAAGTGGGTCCCTTGGACCAGCGGCAGAACAGAAACGGAAGATTCTCCTCCCGGCCCTCCACGGGGGGAAGGAGCTGCGCTGTTCTCGCCGTCTCCTGAGAAAGAGCAAATTCCAACATCTCCGGGTTGCCCGCATCAGGGCGGCTTCGTCTACTTCCTGGACGACTTGGGGCCTGGCTGGGACGCGGGGGGCGCCACTCTCCGGCGAGAGGCTCGACGCGCCGGCCCAGGTATCGATTCGACCTGGGGCAGAGCAGCTCTGGAGGACGCAGGAGGGCACCCACTGCGACGGGCAGAATGAGGCCTGGCCCCGGGGGCAGCGGTGATGGATCGCCTCGGTCTGCTGATGTACTGCCGAGAACTGCTGGGCAAAGCCCTCGACGGGAGATGGGGGCGTCGAGAAAGCATGCCTTGTTGACGTCCTTCATCTCTGCCAGGTTAAGCCAGAGATGGCGCTCCTGGACCACCATGGTGGACATCGAAAAAACACCCCACACTGGACAGCTGGACACCTCTCCACACAACCATTAACACCTCGAGTAACCCCCCCTCTCTGTATATAACATTTTAATTCACATCTCACACACTTCAATGCACTTTGCATGGAACATATACGTTCGCTTCAAACTGGAATAATGGCGGAATATCCTGTGATGTCCACTTCGCAGGGCACTTAACGTTCGAATAGAACAAACGTCTGAAGCGATAAGAGAAACATACAAAATGTGCAGAGCGCGGGGGGGGCATATGCATTGGAGACTGGAATTGAGAACCGCTGCTGTACGCCAATGACTGCACATCTAAAGACCCCTCTGTCAAGCTCCTGAAGTTTGCAGACGACACCACACTGATCAGCCTCATCCAGAACGGTGACGAGTCTGCTTACAGACAGGAGGTTAAGGAGCTGGCTGCCTGGTGCAGTCTTAACAACCTGGAGCTTAACACGCTCAAAACTGTGGAGATGATTGTGGACTTCAGGAGAAACCCCCCTGCTCTGCCCCCACTCACCATCTTGAACAGCACTGTGACTGCAGTGGAGTCATTCAGATTCCTGGGCACCACCATCTCCCAGGACTTGAAGTGGGACATTCACATAGACTCCATTGTAAAAAAAAGGCCCAGCAGAGGGTGTACTTCCTTCGCCAACTGAGGAAGTTCAACCTGCCACAGGAGATGCTGAAAAAGTTCTACTCGGTCATCATTGAATCTGTCCTCTGCACATCAATAACTGTCTCTACTTTGGTGTTTTTGCACTCGAGCTCAGTACAGTCTTCTGAGCTTTTAGCGCCGCCGTGTCCACTTTTTGTGGAACAGCAGATGCTCTGGCCATGTGATGTAATGTGATGTGATGTTTTCGGCGCACAAATGTTCGCTGTCTGTTTGGAAGTATTCATAGGAAGCTGTTGTTTTATTCCAGCGTGCTTTGAAATTTGTTTAGCATTTTCACGCTCAGTGTGGAAAGGCCTTTATTCTGTGAATGATTAAGTAGCCGACTACATTAGTTTTGTTGACAAAAAAGGCATCAAAAAGCTCTATCGTTAAATAAAAGTTATATATGTATGTATGTCTGTGTGTGTGTGTGCGTGCAACGTTTTATATATACTTATTTTAAAAGCCTCATGGAAAAGTTTTGAACTTTAGTTAGGTCAGAAATACAGGGGTAAGTTGAGTTAACTTTGTTAAAATAGTCTGTGTAACGTTTTTGTATGACTTTGTAATGTTTTGTCAGAATTAGATGATAAAATTGATCTATTGATGTCATTTTTCAAGTACATTCCTGCGACGTGCCGAATCCAACAATAACTTCCATTGTCATGCTGTTTTTCCTCAGATAACATTAGCTGCATTAGCTACCCTTAATGTTAAACCACAATATTGGTATGTAATATTATTCTTAATTACTTTTACTTAAATGTAATGTTGTTTTAACTACAGTAAAGTTAGACTTAATCTCTCATGGTGTATGAGGTCATTTTACTTTTCCTCAATTTTAGTGAATGCTCGTGTTGCTTTAATCAGGATACAAGAGGTTTATCCAGGTTAACAGTAAGTTAGAGAGGCCATGTAAAGTGTTCTTTATATGTTACTGTTAGAAATAATTTTTATTTGAGATTGATTAATAATAAGCAGATCACTTGATTTCCAGGCTGGCATACTGTATGGTTTTGCTAGCTTTTAACCCAACTTTTCATTCTTATTTTACAGAATCTGCTTCGCCTCCAAATAAATTTGAGAAATGGTGGATTCGCAGCAATGGGTCTACAAACTTCCCAGAAATCTTAAAGGAGTTCCCCAGGCTTCTAGAAAAACTCGGCATGGTTAGAAATAATTGTGATTTTATGGTTTCGTTTACAGAAATTTGAAATGGTTAAATTGTTAGTGCACTGTAAAAAATCCAATTAACAGAATGTTGGAAGGGAAAAAATATTTAAGTTGAACTAATTTTATTTCTTAGGCTTAGTTGAGAAGACATATTAAGTCTGCACAGGCTTATATTAAAAACATTAAATCAATGGTTATTTTCAAATCCAGTCAACATTCAGAATGCTAATGTTGACTAAACTAAAGGCCAGGACACACCAAGCCGACTTCAAAGAACTAGCGGCGATGAAAGCCGACGATGTTGCCGCCTTGTGTCGGCAGCGTCGGACCAAAAAACTGTGCTCGAACACACCGCACAGACTTCGGGCGACGGCAAACTAACGTGCGTTCTGCACATTTGTTAGAAGAATTAACTCTATTTCAGCAGCTATCAACAATATATACACGTAATTCAAAAGGAGAAACCGAAACAAAGATATACGAAATAAACGCAGATATAGGAAATGTAAACAAAGCAGTGCTTACTTACCAGTTTGAATATCAGTAACGTTGATAACTTTAATCATTTTAAGCGGCTCATGTTGTTATGAAAACATTCATGTATTTGTTGTGTTTTGTACGATATTTCTCACATATTTCTCTTTAATGAGGTTGTAATTTGTTATAGTTATATATAACATGTACGATATTATCGTATATGGTACTACTCAGAAAAGTCATGATGCGTTAAGGGAAGCCTTAACTGTGCTGCAGATTGCTTATCCAGGCTGCCATTGCCAACAGAATCAGATGGTGCTCTGGAACCAGAAATAGTTGCTTTTGTTACTGGATTGCCTACATTCTCTATGGAGGATTTCCTTTCTGCTTCGGAATCCTGTCCAGAGTTAGCCATGCTGCGTTCACAAGTCAGTCAGGGCTGGCCGAAAAACAGCCGTGAGCTGGATCCTGTTCTGGTGCCTTTGGTGGCCTCAGATGGATGCTCAAGTGCAATCCGCAGTTTCTTCCTGCCTGAACTGCAAAATGAATGATAAATCAGCAAAAACTGCACCTGCTCCACTTCAGGCTGTCAGTCTGCCATCCAACCCATGGCAGAAACTAGGAATCGATATAGTCGGACCATTTGAGAGTGGACCCTCGGACTGCCATTTTGCCATCTCCTTAGTGGATTACCACAGTAAGTTGCCTGAAGTGGCATTTGCACCAAATGTTACTGCAGATGTGGTCATATCCTTCCTTCAATCAGTCTTCAGTAGGGAGGGCAATCCTCAGTTTCTCTCCAGCGTGTATGCAGCTTTCTTAAAAAAGAGGGGAATAAGTCACATACGTAGAAGTCTGTACTAGCCACAGTGCAATGGCGCTGTGGAACGTTGGAACAGAGTTCTAAAGGAATGCATCCTTTCTGCAGAACAAATGGGAAACCATGGAAACATGTAGCGACTGAGTTCTTGCTAAATTTCAGAGCTACTCCACACAGTACTACAGGTGTTTCTCCTTCTGAACTTTTACACCACTGCAAAATGCATACAAAGCTGAAAATTTTTCCTGTGGGCCCTAAGAGTGACAAATGTGCTCAGATTAACTACACTGTGAGAAACAAGCAGCTTAAGAGTAAAACGTACAAAGACAAAAGACGTGGAGCCAAGTACCACACTTTCAAACTTTCAAACTTTCGTCTTGAGTGAAAAAAATAAATGGAATGCATCCAAACTAACACATTTCACAGGTCCTGTTGCTACTCAATGCGAGGACTTGCAGTTACAAATTACATTTAATCCTAGGAGTAGTGGTTGAAGGAATACAGCAAAGTTACTTGTTGAACTGTTATACATGCTTGAAAAAAAAGCATCTTGTTTTGGGTTATACTGTAAGTTATGTGAACTGTTACAATTGCCTGAGGTGATTGAAAGGGGCATCAGAAGTAAATCATTTCATTTACACTGTTAAATGTATGTAAGGTTAATGTTAGCAACAGTGTACAGTAATGGTTATTTGCTATTTTGGTTACTTAAGTTCCCTATCAGTCAGTCATGTTCGACGTAACGTCAGTGAGACTGAATAATGGGATCTCGCCCAAGAGTCCAATCACCTTCGAGTGTTAACAAAACTAGCCAATGATAGCTGGTGTGCGTGTTTCAACACACGCACCGCGCCCCGCAGTGCGGGTATAACAGGTTCTGAAGATGACAATTCGGCTGCGCTGCCTCCTTCAGGAAGAGTGGCGTTGCCCGAGTCAGACCCAGAACTGACTGGTATGCCTTTCCGGGCCGCTGAGAGCATTGGGCTGCACTGGAGGTCACCGCCTTCTCCCGAACGCTCAAGGCTGGATGATTGGTTCCTGGGGCAACCGCCTTTGGTTCCATTCTTCCTGGAGGTGTATGAGGAGGTAACTAGGTCTTGGAAGGCACCTTTTTCTGCCCGAAACAGGCCTAGTAAACGTTTATTTAAAAGGTGTAAATGTTTTATTTAAAATGTATATATTTATACACAAATGTACACAATATATAAAATAGCAAATAAGCTTTGTATGAGAGAAATTTAAGTGACTGGAATGTGGTCTTTCCACCTCCTTTAATCCATAAAACACTTAATATCAAAAACTGAGTGACTATGAAATATTTTAGCAAATTTTGGCATGTTTTATGATATTTTTGAGTTTCTGTTATGTGAAAATATATGAAGAGATTATGCTTAATACGACTAGCGTTAACTGAAATCTATGAAATGTGTATTTTAATGTAAACCACAGTAAAGCGTTCATTTGAAGTTAACATGGGCGTGTTGAATGTATTTTTGTGTGTATATATTTCTGCAATTGTCCCGCAAAGTAAAAATACGACATTAAACATGATTAACAACAAGCCACGGTATAATATCGCTCTTTTCAAATGGGGGATATTAACATTACAGTGTTTCTGTTTATGTGAATGGTGCTTTGGAAGAGAAGTTCGTGGTTCGTTTCACAAGGCCGATCAAAGCGTCTCAGTCAGTTCCCTAGGTAGTGAATCACTAGATCGTGTGCACTGGGAAAGACCATGGCTCAGTAAACACTGGAACAACTGATCAATCGATTTGTAAAATGTCACCACTCCTAAAGCGTTATATTTTGATATTATTTTTATGCTATTTGAGGTAGCCCTATAATATGAAATATACATGTTCCCTATCTGTCGGTAACTACGAGTTATGTTGTGACGACATAGGGGATTTACCTGGAAGCCCCGAACAACTCTGACTAAAGAGAAAACGGCAATGAAATTGGCTAGTGGATTTTGCATACCTGAGCCACTCCCCGTGCATACGGGTATAAAAGGGCGACAGGTGCATCCACTCATTAGATTTTTGCTTCGGAGCCGAGTGGATGAGAAGAGTGCTGATCTCCACAAAGCCGTTCATCTTTGTTTTGTTCCCGGTTGGCATAACGGTGCGATCAGCGGAGTCCCTCTCATCAGCGATTCCCCTGGGCACTTCAACTGAGAGAGCAAATTCTAAAAGAGCAAATCACGGACGATCTCGCCTCCCATGCTGATCTCTCTGGCTCGAGCAGAGGATCGCCGGCTGATGCTCTGGGAGATCTGAGGGTTACTGTAAGAGCCTCTCCACCGGTTACATCCCCACGGACCTCTTACTCCTCACGCAGCGAACATCCCGTCCGGTTCCTGGGTGATTTAGCTGGTCCATCCCACGGGGCACCTAGCATTTCATTCGGTGTGCCATCTGTGGATAGGATGTCGATTGCAGCATCGGGGGATGGGTTCACGTCCTCCGAGGATGAAGGTGCGGTGGGGCTGCCCCCCTCGGGTGTTGTCGCCACCGCCGCACCGGACCCGGAGCTGACGGCCATGCTTGCCCGGGCTGGAGGTCAACAGACCGCCCATTCCCGAGCCCTCGCGGCTGGACGATTGGTTTCTCGGAGCGGGGCGCGGCTCACAACCGCGCTCTACTCCGGTGCCTTTCTTCCCGGAGGTGCATGAGGAGCTGACGAAGTCGTGGATGGCCCCTTTCACGGCCAGAAGCCGTTCGTCCGCCTCCTCCATCCTCATTACCCTCGACGGCGGAGTGGCCAGGGGGTACGCGGCATTCCCCAGGTGGAAAGAGCGGTTGCGGTGCACTTGTGCCCACGAAACGCCGCCACTTGGAGGAACCGTCCGCGTCTCCCGTCCAAGGCCTGTAAGCTGACAGCCGCTCTCACGGCCAAAGCTTACAGTGCTGCGGGCCAGGCAGCCTCCACCCTGCACGCCATGGCTATCCTGCAGGTTCACCAAGCCAAGGCGCTCAAAAAGGTGCACGAGGGTAGTACCGATCCGGGGTTGATGCAGGAGCTGCGCACGGCGACTGACTTAGCTCTACGAGCGACGAAAGTCACGGCACGGTCCCTCGGGAAGGCGATGTCCACCATGGTGGTCCAGGAGCGCCATCTCTGGCTCAACCTGGCAGAGATGAAGGACGTCAACAAGGCACGCTTTCTCGACGCCCCCATCTCCCAGGCAGGGCTGTTCGGCGACATCGTCGAGGGCTTTGCCCAGCAGTTCTCAGCGGTACAGCAGCAGACCGAGGCGATCCAGCACATCCTGCCCTGGCGTGATGCACCATCCACCGCTGCCCCTGGGGCCAGGCCTCAATCTGCCCGTCGCTGTGGGCGCCCTCCTGCGTCCTCCAGAGCTGCTCCGCCCCAGGCCAAATCGACACATAGGCCGGTGCGTCGAGCCTCTCGCAGGAGAGCGGCGCCCCCCGCGTCCCAGCCAGGCCCCAAGTCATCCAGGAAGTTGAAGAAGCGGCCCTTACGTGGGCAACCCGGAGATGTTGGAGTTTGCTCTTTCTTAGGAGACGGCGAGAACAGCGCCGCTCCTTCCCCCGGTGGAGGTCCGGGAGGAGAATCTTCTGTTTCGTTTGTTTCTGTTCTTGTTCCCACCTTCTGTTCTTGTTCTTTCTTGTACCCACCTTCTCAAAGAAAGAGCAATTTCCTTTTCCTCCGGGTTCTCAGGTCCATGGGACGACAGTGTGCGACGCCCTGCCTCCTCACTCTCGCCCACGACCCATTTTGCCAGTAGCCAAGAGAGTACGGTTCACGCACCTCTGGCCAGTCCCGTTCGGGACCCAGGGAGTTCGGTGAAGATGCCTCAGAACGCACCGCCTTCTGTACCATCCACCCCTACTCCCTTTCGCTGCACCACCACAGGTACGCACTCAGGATCCTCAACTACCTTGACGATTGGCTTATCCTAGCCCAATCCAGAGAGCAGTTGGGCGATCACAGGGACTTGGTGCTCCGGCACCTCAGCCAGTTGGGGCTTCGGGTCAACTGGGAAAAGAGCAAGCTCTCCCCTGTGCAGAGAATCTCTTTTCTCGGTGTGGAGTTAGCTGTGCCTGGTTGCTCCCAAGGTTTTCTACTCAGTTTCTTTTATGTAGAAGTTCTCATTTTTATGTAGTTCACTGAGTGTGTAGTTCCCCAGCTATTTGTTATGATGCTCAAATAATAAATATTAGTTGAGGTAACCTATAAACACATGGAGTAAACGGTTCAATTTTAATTGACATAACTTGCTGTAGTCTTTTAAATGTTTGACCAATTAAAACATTTTAATTTAATGTAATATAAAACTAGTTCACTAAAGGTTGTGCCAACTAAAAAATAACATTTCAAATAACACTTTGAAGTCAGAAATTGACAATGTAAAATTTCTGTGGAACTAGTTACTGAATAATAATTAGTTGAAGCCTCTTGAATTTTTTTTTACAATGTGGGGTTGTGCAGATAGACGACGCGACAGTATAGTGTATTGAAGATAGTCAGAGATATCACTGAGAGCTTATGTCTTTGTCAATAGTCAAGGTGGTATTATAGGAGCTGCCACACATCTTTAACATGTTAGCACATTGTTTTCTGTGAGTGTATGCGCAGCACCTCTGACAGAACATCACTAACATCTACATATTCCTAATAAATTACATTATGTTTGTCTAAGGGAGTCATTAATTTAAGCTGACTAAGTCAAACTTCAGCAATGCCATTGTCACATGGTCTGCCCGTGTCATTTGTTTCTGATCCAATCTATTCAAATCCAATCCGGTCCAAGCTATTTAAAGGAATGAAGACAGAGAACACAGGAAAACGTGTTTCAATGTGCAGTTTTGATTTTGAGATCAGTTTCCACTGTATTATTCTTATAGTTTAGATGGTAAAAGGGAGAGTACTTTCAAAGTGCTGCCCACTCTGCTTCCCCAATCAATATACAAGAACGGAGGAAAGGTCTTCAGACCCACAACCACAGAATCCTAGAAGTCATTCATTTGACGTAAGTTTTATATTTTTTTTACTTTTTCTACTCTATACACAGTACTGTGGAAAAGTCAGTTATTTCTATCTTTTGCTGTAGTGTGTCAGTAGGAAATATAAAGTAAATGTAAAGTAAAGGAAGGCTGCTAAAGGCAATTCAGCATGGTAAACATTAATTCAAAGCTCCAACAAGCCAACAGGTAAATCATTATATAGAAAATTTAGCACAATTTAATTCTTGCAATTAAGTATATTTCCCATTATGATAACTTATCTTAGTTATTAGTAATCTAACACATTTATAATATTTAGATTAAACCCCTTTTAATAGGCCTATAGTAGTTAAAAAGGCAATATAAATGTTCTAAATTAGCTGTTTATTGGTATATAATATAGATTTATGCTGTATAATGTTAAATTAAATATCTAATATTTATACTTCCATTGAAGATAAGGCAAAAGCAGGCTCAGAGAGTGAGGGAGAGCCCACTCTATCAAAACATCTACAATAAGCCATTGTACACTTTCACAAGCGTCAGCAACTGCACGCGATCACATGGTGTTTTAATGACAGCTCAGGTCATGTGACCTTGGCAACATAAATAGTGGCTCAGAATCAATCTGAGAGTCAGACTGCCTGATAACATTTATACTTCATCCAGACTTCAATCATCCACACTGCAGCGATGCCTGACTGGAGCCCGGTGAAGCCTGTCACTCCAGAGGTGAAGCACATTTGCTCAGAGGTATGAAACACAAAATTACTCATTGGGAAAAGTGGTGGCTGTTGGGTTTTAGAATAGAGGAGACACTCTTATTGGTCTGGGGATCCTTGCCGATTAATATTATTAACATATTTGCTTAAACATTATATAAAATGGCGTTTTGGTTGCTTTTAGTCAGAAAACGTAAAGAAAAGGACTCATACAGCAAGATAATATAATTTCACTTTTACCTGGCCTAAGCAAATCTATCACGTCTTAAAAGTCTGTGTTAAAAGAGAGCTGTCTGTTGTGCCATTTATTTACAGTTTTTTCAATTGCTAACAAGCGTTTACCGATACTTAAAGTACTTTTTCTAAACTCAACACAGCAACACACCTTCATCCCACAATTAGCCAATTAGTTAATTTTATGGCCAAAACCACATTTTGTTAAATAAATACAAACTCTACATTTCAAAATTCTGAATACCATATTCTACATATACTAACTCTATCAAAAAACACCAAGCCCGATTCAAAGTCAAGTCTTTCGGTCAAAACATTGGCACTGGTTTTCTATCCAATAGGAATATACAGTCAATCATAGTGCATACACTGTCAAAATGCTAACAATTAATGGAATTACAAAAACTGCATTATTTGTCATGTCTCAGTTCTACCTGCATATAATAGTAATTATTTTTTATTTTAGAAATTATATTAGTAATTTTTGTAATTTAATTTAGCCACATTTTTACATTGTGTTTATTCTTGTGCTTAGGACTTAGGCACATCCTGATTTTGCTGAGTTAGATGTGTTCCTGGGTCAACATATATTGTTGACCCTGGAACAAAATTTTAATCAAAAAATTTAATTTTGACCATTTCCCTACAACTAAACCTAACCTTAACCATGAGTAATCCCTAAAATCAGAGGAAATGATAGATGAATGACACTGATGTACAAGCAAAAAACACAGATTATAAGCCTAAACTTCACAAAAATTATAAACTTGTTCTTCAAATCTGATTGGTTAATAACAATGTTGTTCCAGGGTCAACAAAGATGTTGACCCAGGAACATGCCGCACTTGGTAAAATCAGGTTCTGCATCACTTAACGGTTGTAACGTTAATTACATCAGCAGATTCGGCACATTCACGTTTTGCAATAGAAATGCAGCGCTGTCCACTGATTGTGAAAATATTTTTTTGTTCTAACTTAATGTATTTTGGTGCTCTGAATGAGCTGGGGAAATATTTGTTGTTATTTTTGAATATATCCCTCTGTTTTGATTTTCAGAATAAAGTCCAAATTGTTTTTAATGCAATAATATATTAACATAAATTTTATTTAAGGTATAACTCCAGAGATTAGTGAATTTATTATTTTGTTTATTCAGGTGAAGTCACAAGTGGAGAACATGGCTAAAGTCAATTTTGAGGTTTACATTCCTGTAGACTTTATATGTAAAGATGAGGAGGAAACAAACTACATGTATGTGGTAAAGGTAATTGTGTATTTTTAAGGATTTTAAGCTTGTGAATTATTTCAAGACATTTTGATTTAAAAATGTTTCAAGTGATTTGCCTTTTGACTGTGATGAAGCACAAATCAATGAATACAATTTATCTGCATTTGATTCCCTGCAAGATAAAACATTTTGTTGCAACTGTAGTATCGCTGGGAAAATCTAGTCTGAAGCAGTCACTATCTCTAATATTTGAATGAGGTGAAGAGATCACTTTCATCACTTGCTGCTTTAGTGCATCACATCTGGTTTGGGCAAGATGATATTATATAGTGTTTTTTTCTGTATTAACTGTTTTTATCTTTCTTTCAGGTGGACGTTGGAGGAGGCCAATGTGTTCATGCAAAGATATACCAAGCTGGTGGAGGTGAACTGAGTGTGGGAAAAACCCTCTACCCAAAAGCCCACAACGATCCTCTAAAAGCCTTCTGAACATTTATAACCGCATACAGAAATAGTCTGTCTTATCAAATATCACACTGTACAGGAAAGATATACTGTATACAGGAATTATTATAAACTATTCCATACCTCAGTATTAAAGTATTGGTGCATAACATGTTTCTTAATAACAACCTGTGTGTGTGTTGCTTCAAAAGAGCAACAATGCATTTGTGTTGCGTTGTTTTTCTTTTGTACTCATTAAACCATTAATGCATTCATCCGTTTGTAATCATTTAATCATTTATAATAATCATTAAAATCACAATTTATATATTAATTTCATTCATTTATGGATACATCATTTGTTATATTATTACTGTACATTTTTCATTTACTACACTGTAAAAAACACTGTAAAAAATACTGTAGAATTTACAGGATTTTACTGGTAAAAAAGTATCAAACAAAATCCTGTAAAAATTATGTTAATTGCTGTAAAATTAATTACAGTATGATACTGGAAAGCAAATTGCAGTTAATTGTTTTATGTGAAATAGTAATTTATAGTATTTTTACAGTAACACCGAATTACATTTGTAGTTTATTTTACAGCAACATTTAGTAATTTCACTAAAGTACAGTATTTACCTGGCAACAAGTTGCCAATAAAATCCTGTAAATATATTTTACAGATTCTTTTGCAATTTCACTAAACTACAGTATTTATCTGGTAACTAAAGTTGCCAATAAAATCTTGTAAATACCCCTAAATCCAAGATGATGTTGTAATCATTTAACAATGAAAATGCTGTAAATAATAATTTTAACAGTAAACTGAAGGGGTGGAACGGTTCACGATAAAAAAAAAAAAAGGCACGGTTCTTCTCACATGCTTCGGCACACGCGCTAGGACCGCAGTTCAACTTAAATCTGCAAAATCTGCAAAATGGTTTGTTATAAATAATACGTAACAAAAACAGGGTTCGCAGCAACAACAAAGAAATCACTCACTGCTCTTGATTGGATCGCTTTTGTAACTTTATTAAAGAGTAATCTTTCATTTATAAAGTCAAATATACAATGCTGTTTTACATTTGATTACTTTATTTAATTTCTGTACCTAAGAACTGATGCTAAAGACCTATGTAATAAATCTAGAAGCTATTATTTCAGCTTTGGGGAATCATTTATTAAAGATTCAATGTTGCTTTGATTAAAGTGATATTAATCTTTAATTTATGATTTATACTTTATTAAAGACTCGTCCAGCGACTATTAACATCAGTATATCTTTAACAATTTTGTTTATCTTGCTTTGTGGCCAACGATAAAAATACACAAAATTAGTACTTTATGCAATTTGAGCTAGGTAACGGAATCTATGGCAAATAGTTTTAACCTGGAAAATCACACAGCTCAAACATCATTCTTTATAAATGAAACAAGGTTTATTCGCTAACGGTTATTCTACGATACATGGACTAAACTTAATTAACACTTAAAAC
>JAPDDM010000118.1:0-140079 GCA_027474115.1 Schizopygopsis malacanthus
TAACCAGACTTTTATCTGAGTGTGTCACTTTTAGGGACACTTGCGGCTGCTGGGACATACATTTTGGAAGCCTGTTTGAATTTAAGCATATCAACACGATGTTGATGATCACTGAAATAAGTCCCAGAAGTATAAGTAGGTATTTTAACAGAGAATTCATTATCGTAGCGACCAGGCCCCTCTTGTGTTTGAAGGCAACGCTCGCGTCTCGAGCGTCAGAGCGCAGAATGGGTCTCAGATACTTCAGTATGTTGAAGTACATGTTATAACCACACCCACTCGGGCTGCTCCCCTAAAGTTCACACACGACCAGTGCTTCAATGCTATCATTTTTATAATTTAGTAATTTAGTGATTCTTGAATGTGCTGCTCTCAGCAGCACTCTAATTTGAATTTCTTTTAAAAGCATGTCAAGTGTAGCTTTTTATGTGAACGTTTCTTGACATTTGGATGAATATAACACAACTAACCTCCAACAGATAGGCCTAAAAGCTGATTAAATGGTCTATTTTATTTATTTTAGTTAAATTGCTATTAAAGTGCTATTGGACTAAGTGTGAAGCAAGCACATTGAACAAGCAATGTTAACTCAACAAGCAATGTGGACTGAACTCGCTTAACACTCAGAGCCTCTGGAATTCCAGACATAGTTATTTTCCCTGGTTTTCATCATTTTAATCTAAGTTCATTTCCATTGAGTGTTGCTAAACAGTTCTCAGGTTTGTTTGGACATGCTGCATTTGTGCTTCAGCAAATATATTTCTTGATAAAGTGTGAGTAATACAGAAAGTTTTTTTACGATAATTGCTTTGATTCAGACTCTCTAGTTCTTAGAAACACATTTGATTGAATAGAACAGGAAATGCCTTTGTGTAGAGGAAAATTAGGTTGTGACCATTCCAAATTTAAGTTCCCTTAAGTAAGAGTCAAAATACAATACAAATACTCCCTCATGGGTGTACAACAAGACACAATAAAGCGCTATATAAATGCTTCATTCATGCATGCAGACTATGCCACGCAGACAATATTCTATAATATTCTAATATTATATAAGTTACAACAAAAAAATTGATAGTATTTGTATTGTGGATTTATGATATCTCCAAGATATTTCCAATATCTCCAAGTTCCCATTTTCATTGGTATTACAAAATATCCATAGAAAGGATGCAGTTTATTCATCTTACACTCACAAAATGCTCATTGGGGTGAGTAATCCTCATTCAATTTGAGTGAAGATTCTATTTAAAGAAAATTGCAGTATAGAACAAGGCTGTACATTTCAAGTAACAGTATGGGAGTACAATAAACATACAATTTCTCAAGAGCAATTTTTACACAAATAACAGCCAAAATTGTACTTGTGGATAGATAGGTGTACACAGCATGTGTATATAGCATGGAGACCGTGTTTAAATATGAGTTCGGTTCATAGGTTCACCATGCAGTCATATAATTATTATTAAATAATTATTTGTCATGACCAATTTATTAATGATCCAGCATCATCTGTATTAAAGAGAAAGAATCACTTCATCCGATGTTTAAAGTGAATAAAATAGCATTGACAGCCTAATTACACACAACTAAGTAAAGGGGGAAAGCAGGCAGTGGACCAAACTGTGAGGCAAGGGAGAGGGATTCAAAATGTTTCTAAACTTAAAATGCTTTTTTGTGTTTATATTGTTTTAATAATTACACAATTAATTTAAGTATGCCCATTTATATTATTTACAATACACAGAGTGGTTTGTAATGATATTTTTAGGGGGGAACCCCCAGATAGGGGGATCCTGACCCCCATCCCCCTTATGCCCCTGGTAGTGAATGCACTGTCCTAAAAAGCTTCTATCAAATGCAAAAGTGCAATATACACTCACTGGTGACTTTATTAGGTACACCCTGCTAGTTCCGGGTTGGACCCCCTTTTGCCTTCAGAACTGCCTTAATTCTTTGTGGCATAGATTCAACAAGGTGTTGGAAACATTCCTCAGAGATTGTGGTCCATATTGACATGATAGCATCACGCAGTTGCTGCAGATTTCCGGCTGCACATCTATGATGCGAATCTCCCATCCCAATGTGCTCTATTGGATTGAGATCTGGTGACTGTGGAGGGCATTTGAGTAAAGTGAACTCATTGTTATGTTCAAGAAAACTCAGTCTGCTTTGTGACATGGTGCATTATCCTGCTGGAAGTAGCATCAGAAGATGGGTACACTGTAGTCATAAAGGGATGGACATGGTCAGCAACAATACTCAGGTAGGCTGTGACGATTAAACCATGCTCAATTGATATCTCCCACAGCATTATACCACCACCAGCAGTCTGAACCGTTGAGACAAGCAGGATGAATCCATACTTTCATGTCCTTTACGCCAAATTCTGGCCCTACCCTCTAAATGTTGCAGTAGATATCGAGACTGATCAGACCAGGCAACATTTTTCCAATCTCTATTGTCCAATTTTGGTGAGCCTGGGCGAACTGTAGCCTCCGTTTCCTGTTCTTAGCTGACAGGAGCGGCACCCAGTGTGGTCTTCTGCTGCTGTAGCACATCTGCTTCAGGGTCTGACGTGTTGTGCGTTCAGAGATGGTGTTCTGCATACCTTGGTTGTAATGAGTGGTTATTTGAGTTACTGTTGCCTTTCTATCATCTCTAACCAGTCTGCCCATTCTCCTCTGACATCAACAAGGCATTTTCATCCACACAACTGCCGCTCACTAGATATTTATCTTTTTCGGACCATTCTCTGTAAACCCTAGAGATGTTGTGCGTGAAAATCCCAGTAGATCAGCAGTTTTTGAAATACTCAGACCGGTCGTCTGGCACCAACAACCATTCCACGTTCAAAGTCACCTAAATCCTTTCTTCCCATTCTGATGCTCGGTTTGAACTTCAGCAAGGCGTCTTCACCACATCTAGATGCCTAAATGCATTGAGTTGCTGCCATATGATTGGCTGACTGGCAATTTGTGTTACCAATCAATTGAACAGGTGTACCTAATAAGTGGTGGCCGGTGAGTGCAAGTACATCTTGTTTTAAGGATGTTTAGATAAAGGAAAAAAAAATAACTGGACAAGAAATCAGATAACAAACATGAGGGTTCCTGAGACATTTACTTACATTACACCTTTCACAGTCATGCTTACAGAACAAGATTTGCTCCCTTGTTAACTCTTCACTCCCTTGTGTGATCCTATTCTGACAATTTCAAGATGTTCTCCATGAGCAGTATAAACTTTTGTCTATTTTACATTTCAACTAATACCAGAAAAGTGGTATATTACAAGTGGAGTGTTTGTGAATTTAAATAAAATGAAGATATTAATCTTTTTTTTAAAATAATATACACTATTTAATTTAAAATTATACACTATTTATTATCAAAAAGTTATGATTCAGGATACATATTTGTTTACCATACAAGGTCAGGGATTGGCCTGACCTGATTATGATTCAAGGTAAGGACTGAAATTAGAATCTGTTTTTTATTATTAATTGAATAGTGGTCAACGTGACCTTCAAATTCCAGCTGCAAATATATTAAAAAATAAGTCTGATATTATTTAATATGTCTTTTTCTCAAAAACCAGAATGATTTTCATCAATTATTGAATCTAATACTAATTTGAATCTTTGAGCAAAAACAAGAGCAAATACTTTGTAATAATTATTCAACAAACTAATGGGTCTCCAATTATCAATACGCCGTAAATCTTTCTTGGGTTTAGGAATTAGACTGATTACATACTTGTAGGAAGTTCAGAGCACTTTATAACTTTCAGAAAACACTCAAAACAAGGGGTGTTACCAAACAGTTTTTCTTTTGCTAAAGTTAGTGTAAATCAAATTACTAAAATGCTTGAAGAGCTTCAAGTGTCTAAGTCAACTGGGTGGACGATATTCCAGCTAGATTCTTAAGAGATGCTGCAGATATTATAGCTCCAACTGTTACATTTAGTGTTAATCTTTCCTTGGAAACTGGTATATTTCCATCTGATATGAAGATAGCTAAAATCATTCCGTTATTCAAAAAAGGTAACCGATGTGATCCTGGAAACTATCGTCCAATCTCCATTCTGAGTGTGGCCTCAAAAATTTTAGAAAGAATTGTGTATAATCAGATGAATGAGTATTTAATAAGAATAGTTTATTTTATATGTTTCAGTCAGGTTTTAGGAAATCTCATTCGACTGATACTTCTTTACTTTATTTAACTGATTTTATAAGGAGACAGATAGATGAAGGTAAAATGTGTGGTATGGTACTTTTAGATCCAGAAAGCATTCGATACAGTAAATCATTCAATACTTTTAGACAAGTTAAGTGTCATGGGTTTTCAAGTAAAGTGATAGCTGGTTTAATTCTTATTTATCTGAGAGGGTTCAGAGGGTAGAAATTGATGGGGTTCTTTCTGAGGAAATTTTGGTTAAAAACGGAGTCCCTCAGGGAAGTGTTTTAGGCCCTCTTTTGTTTCTTCTATACATAAATGACATGCAAGCAGTTTGTGATTGTAATTAGTTTTTATTGCTGATGATTCTACTTTATTAATTTCAGATAAGGATGTTGGTAGGATACAAGTGAATTTAGCTAAGGAGCTTTGTAAGGTAAGAGACTGGCTCTCCGAAAACAAACTGATGTTGCATTTAGGTAAAACGGAATTATTTTATTTGGGTCTAAACAAATTTGAATAAGGTTTCTAAGTTGTCTGTTAGGGTGGGGGTTGTTTAATATCAACCGAACTTCTGTTAATTATCTTGGATGCATCCTTGACAATGACTTAAGTGGTTGTAAGTATGGCTATGAAAGCTCTGGGTAAGGTCAATGCTAGAACCAAATTTCTTGCCAGACATGTTAGTTTTCTTGATAAACAGCTTATGAATTACTTGCATCATGTTTAGTGTCATGTCATTTCGATTATGCATGTATTTCTTGGATGTCTGATTTGTCTCGTGTTGGTTGGATAAGTTACAAAAATCTCAGAATAAATTGATAAGGTTAGTGTCAGGGTTTAGTCGATTTAACATGTGGAGGTTTCCCATTTTAGGTGTCTTGATTGGTTACCTATCGAAAGTAGACTAGAATATATAAAATGAAAATGGTACATAAATGATCAATAATAGAGCTCCTTCCTATTTTAATGTACTTTTTTCTAGGGTAAATGAGCAGCATTGTTATAGAATAGGCAAAGTCTTATGGATATTACATTATGTCGTTTTAAAACTATGTATGGTCATAGGTCTTTTAGATACTCTGGGGCACTGTTGTGGAATAAACTACCTCTGGATATTAAAGATATTTCAAGTATGTTTTAGTTTTAAAAACTAAAAGTTGGCTTTTAAGTAGGTTGTTTTGTTGATGAATTTATATTATGTATATGGTTATCGTGACTGTAAAGTTTTGTAAATGTGGAATTTTATTGTAATTTTTGTATTTAATGCAGTGTCAGTGTATCTGTTACCGGGAGTGGAGATTGTGCTTTACATCAAGGACCACAATGGAAATAAGTTTATTCTAAAATTTATTGTGTTATCCTTGACGAATTAAGTGTATTCACTACTTGTTTTTTTGTCAAATAAAAGAAAGAAAGAAAGAAAGAAGGAACGGGACGAGAATCTCAAATAACTGGTTATAGAATTCAGCAGTAACTCCATCACTACCTGCTGATGTATTACATTTCAAACGTTCAATCGCATCCTTCATTTCAGCAATAGTAATTGGGGAATATTTGGTCCTCTGACTAATTACTAATTACATTGACATTTCCTAAATGCTTACAAAAAGTTGACATACTAAGCTCACTAAATTTAGATGTGCATACATTTTCATTTACGATGTTGATTTGATTAGCGTGAAAACAGTGTCTCCCGCTGGACGCTCGCTGCTGCTTCAGCCGTCATATTCAATTATCCAAATAAAAGTGTTTTAAGCTGACAGAAGTGGATCTATTTCTTTGTTGGAAACATTTAAATGACAAAATATAATTGTTGTCATTATAAATATTCATTGTTCCATGGCCACGGAGGAAAATCAGAGATTGAGGGTCACATTCAGCGAGTTTTATATTTATTTCAACAAATAACAAGTTGTTCTCTAGTGACCAATGAGAAGCCAGGACCCGTGTTCTGGTGATTTCAGCCATAGACATATATATGTCTATGATTTCAGCTCCCCTGTTTCACCTTCGGCGCGCATGCGTGAAACAGGCTTGTTTGAGATGAGTAAATTCTGCGCAGAACCGATCACCGGAGTTCACCGGTATTTTAAAAGAAAAAAAGCTAACTACGTTCAGCCCTTGGAAAGCAAATATGTATTGCTGGTTAAATAGACAACATGCTATTATCACTGTACCACACACTAACCAACTTTATTCTTTATTATTAGTATGTATGGATCAAATTATTTACGGATAACAGTATTTTGTAAATATTTACCTTAACATTCACACGTTTACCCTTTAAAATGGAACAGGGCAGGGCGTCGGATGGTTTCGCTTTGAATGACGTCAGGCCTGTCAGCTGATGCAGTGGGCGTGTTTTCGTCGCTGATGTAAACAGAAAGGACCATTTTGACCAGAGAAATCTAGAAGCCAGGGTACAGTACCTCATCAAAGCTGTTCAGTTTTCACCTATGCAACGCCTTAAATAGTACTCGCGCCATGGACTTCTATATCAATCTGAAGGTGAATTTCCGAGGGAATGCGAAGAGTTTCTTGCTGTCTGGCTCGGAGACGAAGAGTTGGGAGTCTATGGAGGCCATGGTAAGCAGAGGATGATGGTGAGGTGATGTCAGTCTGATCACTCACCTTGATGCCGCGAAGCCTTTCACCCCGAACTCATCCGATGTCTGGTTGATGTGATTAGAGTAGTATTACAAAACATCTGCGACTAGCTAACGTTAATGTGCTGCTGCTTAACGAATGACATAAAAGCGTAATCATTTAGAAACAATGGGCCAAGCGACCATTTTGCCGAGAGCCAACGAATTAAATAGCGACATTACATCTTAGCAATGTAACGTTACATTATATCTGACGTGCGCATATCTGCCATCGATTCACGTTAGACCGTAATTACAAAGGGGTTTAGGACACTGAGAGGAGAGGGAACACCTAGCACGTCTGTAAATCCCAGTGCTTAGCTCTTATTCAATGTTGCTTCAATGTCTCAAAACCTACAACTAAGTTACACAGCATGATAGGCGCGTAGATATCCAATTGCTGTCCGTGTATGTAGCTCATTAGGTTTTGAAACACTGACATCAAATCTGTTTCAAGCAAATGTCATTTGGTGGTCTAACATTACCTGAAAGCGTCGTGTAATCGTGTCAGTTTAAAATAACGTGCAGTAACATCGCTATAGGCCAGTAGGGGTCTAAATATCACCCTGAAGGGGTTTATTTTGGGGAACGACTGTACATTATCCCCTTTATTACAAGGCTACTTACCAAATAAGTATTTTAATAAAATTATAATTTGAGGTGAAAGTTACTTATTTGCTTACTTGTGAAGACCGCGGAGAAACTGGTTGCCCGAATGAGAGGTCGGTTTAGAGTCACGGTCATTATTCAAAATATTTGCACGCGAATGTCGCCATTGGCCAATCAGAATCAAGGATGTTGTATACATTTCATAAAACAGATTTGTCGCTACAAAGTAGGTATTGTGTTCACTTTTGATATCTTTTATTCTTCAGGTAAAGAGGTCTTTTGGCCTGTGTAATTTACAGCTAACATATTTCGATGAGGAAAATGAAGAGGTGAGGGTGAATAAATAAATATTTGTGTCGTTGCTTTCATGGCACTGTTAGTAACATGCTTTTTTTCAATGAAAACATGAGACCTACATAATACAAAATTATTATTAGTTAATAATTCCAATAATAATTGTGTATGTATAACTGTTTGTTTCAGGTATCAATCAACAGCCAATGTAAGTCAAATGTCTTAATCTGTGTATAATAAAAAAATATATATTTACATCTAGCCAGAATATGTTGTTGGCATATGTTGTTGATTGGAGTCATTTTTCTTTTTTTTCCAGTGGAATATGAAGAAGCCCTGAAGGTAAATAATTGTTGCTTTCTCACTGTTTGGAACATAACTCAACCTCAACTTAATTAAAATACTAAAAGGCAAAAAAAGTTAAGATGTAAACATGTACAACAATAAACCAAAATATTTTTGAATTCATATATTTAGATTACTATGGAAGTACCAGAGGTATATTACTGCTTAGATAGTAGGGCTTTCGGATATTGTTTTAGACAAATTGTTGGAGTCAAAAATTTTGAGAACCAATAATTTGGAGTAGTTAGCCTGTTATTATGACTCCGTTAAACCCATTGCTTTGCAATCACTACATTGATGCACTGTGTTGTTTGTAATTGTAGAGTGCTGCACGACAGGGGAACAGACTACAAATGAATGTGTATGAGACGAGGGGCAGTAGAGCCACAGTGCCAGGACCGGGCCCACCACCAGGGTCAGGGGTGGGCTTGTGCCAGGTAAAACCTGGTACTGCTGGAGAACCCAAGAAGGGCTTCAGGCCTCCTCAGCACTGCCCTACTTTAGCACAAGTGGTGAGTCGCAAAGTTCAGGCCGCAGTCCCAGAGGAAGGATTGGTAAGATTTTATAACCCAATGGTTTTGCACAATCACAGAAGTAGCTACAGTTGTTCACTATTTTTGTATCAAATTCTAGGCTGCAATTTATTTGGAATGATGCATTATATTATTATTAATAATCTAAATTACTAAACTAACCTTCATGCTCTTATGCTTAAACCAAATAATTCTGATTACAGTTTTATTGTAGTTTGCATGAAATGTGGTATACATTTGATAAAGGTTTCCAATTTCCACCATTGTAAGTTAATGACTGGTATGTCATATATATTCTATTTTAATATCCTGCTTTTGTTTTAAAGGTAATTGTAAATGAAGTCAAAGGTGGGAAGGCAGAAGATAAGACGCCTCCAGCTTGGTTCACTTCATACATGGAGAAGGTATGAAATACAAGACTGTGAAATCAGCATGAAATTATGAAATGTAATCACTTTTTTTATATATTAAATAGGGGTGGGCATAGATTAATTTTTTTAATCTAGATTAAAATGGCTCATTTGAATTCTGCCGAAGGCATTCAGAATATGTGTGCTACCCAAATAATGACTAAAAGTAAGTCTTTGAGAACAGGTTTCTCAAGCCAGGTGGCGCATTAGACCAGGGGCTCATCTCCTGTTTCCAAAATGCATCACAAACTGCTTGAGAAAGCTGTTCTACTATGATAATTTTTCAATAAGATGTACTTGTGTTTACTAACTGTTTATTCAGTTAAACATGAATTTTGAACTGTAGGCCTACATAAGAGGTTGTGATGAACTGTTTACAGTTTCCATTGGGAAGCTTCTTAAAAATAAATTTTCCCTGAAGCAAACCCGGCGGCTTCATAGCTGCATCCATGTTAGCACGTCACGTCTGATGTGGTAATTTCACAGTAACGTTAGGCACACACACAGGTTCGAAGCAGAGGGTGACACGGGAGTGAATTCTCAAGTTCACATGAGACCTAAAGCGCATCCTGTTTGCTTAAAAGCGCAACGTTTCCTTGTTATTCTGAGTGCACACAAATAAACGTAGAGTCTTTACAGATTCGAAAGATGTATTAGGCTACTTTTATCTGTATGACCAAAAATGATGGAGATTTTAAGAGCAAGTGAGCGCACCGGAGCCTGTCCTGCAGCAAACGCGCTTCCACACAAACACTTCAATAGCGCACATTTCTCTAGGTTAACATCATATTGAGCGGCCATGTAAAGTTGCTACTACATACATCTTTCAGATGAAAAGCCATATTTGAGGTTGATGAATGATAGGTGAGCGTTTGGATGTCCTGCCCGATTGTATTACCACATAGACCAGCCGTTAACAATCTGTCCATCACGGACTGCGAGCCTCTAGTTCGAAGACTCGTTCTCGCTCCCTACAGTGCAATTCGGCTAGGTATACATCCGCGCTAAAATATCAGGGTGAAAGTCATAATAGCTTGCGTAGTATAGACCCAGCTCCCAACCCAACTTTGAGAATAGATTAACGGCGATATTTTTTTTATCGCCGATAAGAGTCTCACGTTAACGCAGCACATTAACGCCGATAACGGCCCACCACTAATATTAAAGCAAGTTCTTGATCTTATTGTGAAAAAAAACATTATTAATATTTGAGCACCAAATCGGCATACTAGAATGATTTCTGAAAGATCGTGCAGATGTTTTATTCTTAAATATTTATCTTGACCTCACAATTTTTACAAGTCATAACTTGATCTTCCGGTGCAATGGCAGACTTTTGTCTGGTGTCGCATGCCAGACTTCACCAATCATTTACGTCGACTGAATGTTTGTATTCAAATCTGCCTCCATCTATTCAACAGCCAATGGATAGAAGTTTCACTCTAATGTACATCATGCTGTAAAATAAAATATCTGTTGATATTTCCATTTCATTGAAATTTTCTGAAAAATGTTGTCCGTTCACTCGGCCACCCAATATTTGCAACGCCTCCGGGCAGCTCAAACAAGACTAAATCCTATCTAAATGAATGGGGGGATCCTGAAATCTCAAAAACGTCTCGCTGAACTCGCAATGAAATTACATGTTTCAAATCAGCAACAAAATCTGAAATGAACTGCCCCATGAATGTTGTTTCTTATGCTCAAATAGCTTTTAAAAAGCTTATTTACCATGCCAGACCAGCCAATGTGCATGCGTAGATCCAACACGCTTATGACTGCGCATCGGCTGGTCCAGCCTCAGGTTTCTATGGGAACAGGGGCTATTCCGCCATATTGTCTCCCATTAATAAGTATAGGAGTGAACGTCTTTGTATTTCTATAGTCTTTGTGACAGCTCACTCAGGGCAGGTCTAAGGTAAAACGCTAGTGTCAGTCAACATTCGTAGGAGGGGCCTGGGTCTGTGTGATGTCACACAGGCATCTGAGAATGGCTTGATATGAGAAAGGGGAAATGATTTAACGAGATAAAAAAACAAAACATTGGTTGTATCTTTATAATAGGGTGGATGTGTACACACACTGCCAACACACATTTTGGTTCAAACAACTTGTCACATCCGATGACCCCTTTAAGTTTCATTTTGATATTTTTAGCAGTAGAGACAAACTCTAATATTGTTAAGAAAAAGGTGTGCTAAGTGTGTCTCTATTTTTCTCTCTTCAAAATATGATAACCGGCACAGTTTAAGGACCAGGTGGTTAGGGAGGCAGTAGAGAAGATTTGTAGGGAGTTCTCTGGACAATGCTGCATCCATAAGCCAGTGGGAGCTGAGGCCCAGATTCCTGAGGTCACCTCGTCCACTCTCCCTGGGGCCCCAAGTTCAGCTCCAGCCTGCAGCAGCTGTCGGGGCCAGACCGCAGGTGGCGGATACCAGTGCAGGTTAGAGAGATCTCTGTGAGGTGGATGTCTGTATCCGGACATTATGAAAAAATAATTGCTTCTATGTTACATTAAAAAGGAAACATTGTATAATATGATTGTATAAGAAATATAATGTATAACAGGATGTTCTAGTTTTTGTGTTTTATTGTGTTTGTTTTTTTCTGCACAGTGTGTGTACCTCCTGCACCCTGTGTGAGCCTTGCAGCTTCTCACATGATCCAAGCCACAACCTTGTGAGAGCCAGAACTCCCCTGTCTATTCCCGAGCACGGATCCCCAGCACCAGATCACAGCAGGTGGGCATTTGTCTCTGCTTTGGCATGTCTTGGTGTTCAGAATAGTTCAACATATTTGTTCTCTCTCTGAAGGTTCTACAGAAGGGGTGACCGGAGCTTTCGTAAGGCTGAGAAGCAGCGTCTTAAAGCAGAGAAGCGGCAGCTCAAGGCGGAGGTGAAGGAGATCAGGAAGCAGCTGAGGATGGAGAGGAGAGGGCTGCAGTGGAGCACTGCTGGAGAAGGGAGCTCTTCACCCGTCCTGCTGCAGCCACGTGCCACACAGGCAAACAGCCCAGAGTAAGAGCTTACACCCCTTTAGCCTACCTCCTGAGGAAGAGCATTTAAAGGGATAGTTCACCCAAAATTGAAATTTCTGCCATTTACTCAACCTCATGCTATTTTTTAAGAATCCTTTTGCCACGAACAAAGAACTAAAGCCTTTTTGGCAGCTTTTCCCATCATGTTATTCTTATATTTAAATTTCAACTGCATAAGATGTTTTTCTGGTGTTTGAAAATAATATGATTTATTCTATTTCCTTATTACCCCATTATTACCGGCTGAGCTATGTTAATGTAGGTTATCAACTATGTTAATATAGGAGGCTATGTGTTAATGTAATCATTTGGCTAGCTGACACCAGAATTTTGTTTTTCATTTTTATTTATTGTTATAATGTAATAATTAAGAACAAATTGTATACATTATTATCTAAAACTTCTATGTTCAAAATATTTTTGGGAAAGAAATGAATACATTTACAATGTTACAAAAAATATTATAGTCAGTCCCACAAAAAAAAAAAAACACTCAATTCAAACACATATGAATTGCCTGAACTGATCAAAACAGATTAAATGTAATTAATGATAATAAGAGGCTATTTAGTTTATAAATAGCTGTCTTGGTTGCAGTCGTCCTAAACGTCCATGCCCATTGGCTGTGCCAGCTATGACAGCTCTACTCCTGGATGAAAACCTGCCTGATGGATCACGTTTGTGTCCTGGGACCAAGTTCATCAAATACTGGAAAATGAAGAACAGTGGCAGATTGTGCTGGGACTCTGAGACCAAGGTACACTTTGACTCTTAAACAGTCACACACAAATCTGTATACACACATACACAATACAAAATCTGAACCTGATTGTGTCCTCAGTTAAAGTTCATGTGGGGGAACTTGGCAGTGGGCTCCGGTGAACGATGGCGGGAGGTCGCAGTACCCACATTACAGCCAGGTCAGGTGGGTGTCATCAGCGTGGCACTTTGTGCTCCGACGTTAGAGGGCACCTATACATCGCATTGGCGCCTGGCACACAGAGGAGAGCAGTTTGGACCACGTGTCTGGTGCAGCATCGTTGTGGATCCACATGCTCCCACAGCCATCTGTGCTGATGGGCTACTGGTGTCTCCCTGTGTCACCCCACAGGTAAGACAACGGTCCAGAGACACCCTCATCCACCCCATAAATCATCATTATATGTGCTGCTATTCCAATGTGCATAGGAATATATAAAATTACTAATTCAGTGTCATTATCATAAGAAACATTTAATTTAATCTAAAATACATTTATTACTAAAATATTCTCCAAAACTAAAATGAACTAAAAACAGGCTAAAGTTAATTTTAGTTTTGGTGGTTATGTTATATCATAACTTACAAAATTGTTACAACCTGTTGAAAACTCTGTTCTTCTAAAGTGTAGAAAACTCAGAAGAGAAGACCAGGAGACTTCGGATTCGATCGTCAGCAGAATTTCTTTATTCTATGACATGTGTTGTTATCTGCAGTCATCGAAGATCTCATCTTAAGTCATTTTTACAGGGTATCTTTATAGTCAGGATTGGAGGAGGGACTTTTTTTAGGTTGAGACAAAACATCAAAGCTGAGGGCAATAAACCTAACGAATCCACATCTGGCCAGGACAAAGTCATTTGCAGAATAAAGGTTCAATCTCTCAGTAGTCATTGATCTCATTGACAAAAGGCACAGTTGTCCCAAGCCCAAATGGTCAGGAAACAATCTCAAGCACCTTTGCCTTGCCCGACACCTCTTAGTCAGGACGTGAATTCAAATCAAACATAGAATAACATTTGTGATCCTTCAATCCCCTCTTTGAGAGTTCTAATAACTCTCACAAAAATACAAATTTAGACACTTAAAAGTTAATTCTTGTAACTTGTAATCGTTACAGGCACATTGTACATGTTCTGTGTTGCTTATATGTAATTGCATGCTGACACAGAAACAAAACATGCAATTAGGGTCCGTGAAGATTTTACGGGTAATAGTCTCTGCGTTGTGTATTTTTATTCTTTTTCTTCTTCTTTCTTTTCTCTTTCTTGTGTGATAGTTGGCTCGGTAATGGGTCTAGTTGTGTTCTAGAGGTTGTGGCTTTATCCGCAGGTGAGAAGGGTGGTGCATATGGATCTCAGGACAGCCATCAAATGGTATCTGCACAGAGGAAGAAAGAAACACAAACAAGAGAGAACTAACGGCACAGAGCAGTATTTGTAGAGTCTGCATACATTAGGGTTGTATCCTCTGTTCAAAATATAGTCTGCTATGGTTGTTCCTTCTTTCCCTATTTCTTAATTCCTGCGACACCTAAAGAACAGTGAGGAAAGGATGGACTAATGGAGGGGAAAGGCCTATGAGGAAATCTTCACCTCAGGGTTGGCCCCCGAAGCCTGTTGCTTTCGGTTCTTCCCTGGGCTCCTCACTGGTTCTTGTGTCTGCCCTATCCTATCCCTGCAGGGGGAGGAAACAACCTTAATATGTGACACATGAGTCCAAGTTTTCCTTCCCTGACACAATACTGCAGCTGCTGTAATCAACATCACTTGATGTGGTCCGTACCACTTAGGCTCTAATGGCTTGTTTTTGAATGTCTTTATCATGACCCATTGACCTGGGACGATTGTGTGTCCACCTTCTGGTGGAGTCTGCCAACACGACTCAACTCTCTCTTTGGCACTCTGCACTGCCTTTGTGAGGTTTTCACAGTAAGCGATCAGGGCATCAGAAGCAATGTGCACATCAGCATTTCTAAGATCAATCACACCTGGCATCTGCATTGGGCGTCCAGTAATAATCTCATGAGGGCTCAGTCCTACTGATCTGTTAGGTGATGCTCTCATACTACACAGTACTGCGGGCAGTGCTTCAACCCATGGTACTCCTTCCTGATGCATTTTGCTTAGCCTGGTTTTGATTGTTCTGTTTGATCGTTCAACCTGTCCTGATGCTTGTGGCCTATAGGGACAGTGAAGGTTCCACTTAATCTTCAACATTCTAGACACTTCCTTGACTACCTGTCCTGTGAAGTGGGTACCTTGATCTGAGTCAATGCAATCTGGTAATCCCCATCTGGGAATGAAATCAGTGACAAGACATTTAGCAGTATGTGCAGCTGTAGCGCGCCCTGTTGGATAAGCTTCTACCCATCTTGAGAACTTGTCTATTACTACCAAAACGTCAGTTTTTCCTTTACAAGGGGGCAACGATATGTAATCAACTTGCAGGTGACGAAATGGCCCTGGTGGAGCTGGGGTATGTGCTGCTGGTGTAATGGCTGCTGGTACATCATTATTTTTCTGACATGTAACACATCTCTTGACTGTTTCAGTGGCTGCGTTTCTGAATTTTGGATTCCACCATTGATTTGAGAACCTGTGATTCATCGTTGCTGGACCACTATGACCCAAACTGTGTATTTGTTGAGCCAAATATGGCAACAGTGATTCGGGAGCAACATACTTTCCCCCTTTGGTCCAGCAGCCGGATGAATCCACAGTGGCTCCTTTGTCTAACCATGTCCATGCTTCATATAGAGGAACGTCTTTATACAGATCAACGATTGATTCAGGAGGTAGAATTATCTTCTGTGCTGTACTACCTGAACACACTTGTACAGTTGCATAGAAACAAGCCTGTTTAGCCGCTACATCAGCAAGAGCATTACCTTTAGCTTCCATAGTATTAGTTGTGAGATGTGCTTTCACTTTGATCACTGCTAATTTCTTTGGGAGTTTCATGGCAAACATTAAATCTTTCACTAATCCAGCATGCTTAATGGGGGATCCAGCAGAAGTTAGAAATTTTCTGGTTTGCCAAATGACACCAAAATCATGAATTACCCCAAAAGCATACCTGGAATCTGTGTAGATATTTGCAACCGATCCTGAAGCTAGCGTGCATGCTCTAGTTAAGGCTACTAGTTCTGCAGCTTGAGCTGAAAAATGATCTGGAAGACGACCTGAAGCAACTACTTCAGTGGTGGAAGTTACTGCATATCCTGCTCGTCTGTTACCTTCAATAACTTGAGCTGAACCATCAACAAACAACTCCAATTCTGCGTTCTCTATGGGAGTTTCTGCTATTTCACTTGTCGCTGCATATGTAAGCGTAACACAATCATGAGTCATTTCGCCTTCATCCTCTAACACAAATTCAGTCATTGCAGACATCATACATGAGGATGGGTTCGTGACTGGTGCACGCTGTATAACAATATTCGGGGCTGTGAGAGTTGCTAACTTCTCTTTTATGCTACCTTTCACAAAAATTCTTTGGTCATTGTGTTGGATTACAGGGGAAAGGTAGCTACTCACAGCCCCAATAATTAGTTTTTTTCCTGGTCTTGTTGTGCTCTTAGAAGAGCCTGAACTATCTGTACCACAGTTTCAGTGGTCACTGGCGGAACTACTTCCGGGTTGTGTGCAGGCTGAGAAGGAGCAGAATTATGCATAGCATTTCTTTTACTATCTTGCAACTTCTTCCTACACTCTTTCTCCCAATGTCCTAATTTTGCACAGTATTTGCATTTGCTTTCTCTTTTAGACCATCTATTGTCTTGTTTCGTTGTGTTAAACGTAGCTGCTGCTACTCTTACTTTTGCCTTGATATCAGCATCTCTTTCCCATGTAGCTAACCTGTCTAGGTTACTTCTGAGAGTTCTGTTAGACCAAGTTAGATCTAAGAATGGTAAAGCTTTTCTGTATTCGGCTACAAGGCCATCTGACCAGATACGAACCAGGGGTCCCTTGTCATCCAGCACACTTTCAGGGTCATCAACAATTCCACTGTAGATTACAGCTGACTGACAAAATCTCTCAGTATATTCACTCACAGTTTCTTCTTTCCTTTGCACACAGGTAGTAATTTTAGACCAATCTATTTTGGGCCCTAATATATTCTTTAGGATTTTCAAAATACCTTCTCTTAAATCACCCTTACTGGCATTTCGCAGTTCAGAAGTAACAGCAGATTCAAAACTGTTGAATTCAGATTCAGTTAAAATTTGTGACATCAACTGCGTGACTTCTGTCAACGACATGTCATAAAGACGCATTTTACTGATCAATGTTCTTCTAAATTCAGAAAAATGTGTGCGTGCTGACGGTAAACTTTGAGATAGTCTCTCTATATCTTTAGGACCTAAAGCTTTGGCAACAGTTTGTATTTGCACCACAGAAGAATTGGGAGGAACACTATCAGTTTCCTCAATCCTCTGAGATCTCCTCCTCGCACCACACACATTGAAGGAATTTACAGGCACATCAGTTACTGATTGGAGAGCTACATCTGTTTCAAAAAACGCTTGTAAATCAGGGTAAATGTTATCAGGCTGACTAACCTCCACATCAGTTTTTGCTGCAGCTTTCTTGAGGTTCAATTTCTTAGTCAAAGAGGATACTCTAGCACAGAGCTCATTGTTCTGTTTCTCTAGCTCTGAGTTACGCTGAGACTGTTGTGTGGCGAGCGCTAAACCAAATTCTCTGTGGCAGCAGATAATGCCTTTCACATTGTTCTTGCGAATACATGCTCCCAGTACCTTTTTACACTCATCTACAGACCAAGTCTTGTCTGGATGGATCTCATATTTCTGAGTTAGTTCTTGTCTAACTTTCTCAGTGACTATTATGTTCATTTGCACTCCTAAAAGTGATTTGAATTCGCTATCTGACCACAAAGGAGTCGCTAGACCACCTTTTTCAGTTGTGGGGATCAGTCTAGCATTCTTTCTAAACATTTTGTGAGTTTCTTTGTTATCACACAATCAAAACACTAAAACTTCTCTGATCAACAGAGGGTACACTTGTTAACACAGATCAACTATTGTTAACCTTCCCTGGCAAAGCAGAGGATAACACAATTCACTAGCACTTTACGCTAATCTTCCCTGCATGAACAGAGGATAACCAATTCTTCCCTGCCAAAACAGAGGATAACAAATATTAGCACGTAATGCTAAATCTTCCCTGCCTGAACAGAGGATAACAAATATTAGCACGTAATGCTAAATCTTCCCTGCCTGAACAGAGGATAACAAATATTAGCACGTAATGCTAAATCTTCCCTGCCTGAACAGAGGATAACAAATATTAGCACGTAATGCTAAATCTTCCCTGCCTGAACAGAGGATAACAAATATTAGCACGTAATGCTAAATCTTCCCTGCCTGAACAGAGGATAACAAATCTTAGCACGTAATGCTAAATCTTCCCTGCCTGAACAGAGGATAACAAATCTTAGCACGTAATGCTAAATCTTCCCTGCCTGAACAGAGGATAACCTTCATCTCTAAAAAGACATTTTTAGAGGATAACTTAGTTAACCAAACCCTACAGCTGTCTGTTAACTCTTCTCTGACGGCGCAGAGGATAGCACATTTGTTCTGGTCTTAAAGGTTCTTTTGGATAGAGTGACACTCACCAACCTTTGGTTGTATGGAAAGCAGATCGTTGTTTGAGCTTGAAATTTCAATCTGAATTCAGGTGAGGAGCTCTATCCGGGTCACGGCAGCATCTGTTGAAAACTTTGTTCTTCTAAAGTGTAGAAACTCAGAAGAGAAGACCAGGAGACTTCGGATTCGATCGTCAGCAGAATTTCTTTATTCTATGACATGTGTTGTTATCTGCAGTCATCGAAGATCTCATCTTAAGTCATTTTTACAGGGTATCTTTATAGTCAGGATTGGAGGAGGGACTTTTTTTAGGTTGAGACAAAACATCAAAGCTGAGGGCAATAAACCTAACGAATCCACATCTGGCCAGGACAAAGTCATTTGCAGAATAAAGGTTCAATCTCTCAGTAGTCATTGATCTCATTGACAAAAGGCACAGTTGTCCCAAGCCCAAATGGTCAGGAAACAATCTCAAGCACCTTTGTCTTGCCCGACACCTCTTAGTCAGGACGTGAATTCAAATCAAACATAGAATAACATTTGTGATTCTTCAAACCTTTAAAACCCACCTGCATTAAACATGAAAAACAAAATGCTGGTAAATATTTTTAAATGATACCAGTTAGTACATTCACTTTTGCAGACCTGAATTTACTAAAACTAAAATAAAAACTAAATAAAATGAAACTAGAAAACTATATATAATTCAAACTAAACTAAATTGAAAAGACAAGAAAAAAAAGTAACTTTTTTTCTTTTTTACTTTTTTTGGGAGGGGAGGGCAAAATACTGGTTTTTGTCCAGTATACAGCTATTGTTAGTTTAGTTTTTTTATTTTCATTTGTGGTCATTTTCCCCCTGTCTGGCACTTTCAGGAGAAGTCTTCCCACACTCTTGAGAGGGAGGAGAAATGCCGGGCCTCAAGAGAACAGCTACTTTTGTCCGTAAACCAGGACTGTGATCAGGAATTCTACATTCCATCTGTGGACTTACTCACAGCTCAGGTATGACCAAACAACAAACAGCCCGATTCACAAAACCCATCATATTTGTCATGTTTCATGAAGAAATTTGGACTCTATTGTCAATTCCATACTCTGTCTTTTTTACACTTAGGACTTACTATCTTTTGAACTGCTGGACATCAACATCGTACAAGAGTTGGAGAGCGTGCCTAACAACACTCCTGCGGGTAACTTCAAATCTTTAACAAGTTTCAAAAAAATTGAATGAAGAGCTTTTATGTGTCATGCATATTCGATTTGAACAGTGACATTTAAATATAAATCATATAGATTTCAGCCTTTACTAATATTGTCTCTCTCTTAATCTCTGTAAATATATGAAGACATAACCCCATGCATATCACCTCTGCCCCATGATGGACCTCTTCAAGAGAAACCAACACTGGGACTCATCCAAGAGGAAACAGAAGCCCAAGGGGTCAACAGCATCCTGGGTAAACATTAAAGCACAACTTTTTTGCAGTTTTTCTGTGTATTGCTGTCAGTGATTGTGTAGCTTTTATATTTGTGAACCTTTTTTGATGTCATACTCACAGATGTGGTCCATGGCACAGAGTTAGAGAGCATCCCAGCTCAAGAGAAAGGAGAGGAGTGCATCATTGGGCCCCACTTTGTCAGTCCGTCTGTTATCCGCTCTCTCACCCTTGAAGTGACCCGTGAAGTAGCACGAAGATACCCAGCTAAAGGTTTGTGACGGTGTTGGTGGGAAGATGCACCTTTCTGATTTTCCTGGAAATTACAGTAATTTATTATAATAGGTGTAGCCAGACTGTGAATAATGTAGAAAAACTGTATTGATACTTATTTTAGTGTTGACTTGATATAAAGTACTTTTGATGTCCTTAGTAAGCATTTTGTAAACTATACACTGTTTAAAAATTTGGCCAGTAAGATTTTGAAAAAATAATACTTTAATAAAAAATACTTTTAATATTTTAATTTATTAATACTTTAATTTTAAGGATATATTAAATTGATACAAAGTTACAATAAATATATTTATAATGTTACCAAGGATTTCTCTTACAAATAAATTCTGTTCTTATGAACTTTCTATTGCTTTCTATCAAAATTCAGTTTTTATGAACTCAATACCTTAACAACAGGACAGTAATGTGCATTGTTAGCAGTTTTTGTGTAGAAGGTAGGTAAAGAGTTTCTAAAATTATTTTTACATTTAATTTTTCCGATTTTAAGTGGTGCGTCCAGCCCCCCAAGGTTCGATGTCACTTTGTGAGAGGAAATCAGTAAAGGTTTCAGAAACCGGGCTAATATATGCTCCAGCCCTGCTGAAAGTAGAAACGGCACAAATCTCCAGCCCTGCTTCACCACAGACAGAGACCACTGATATAGCTGCCCCTGCTGATGCTTCCGGCAGAGCTCATTAGCACAGGTAACAGGGCTTTGAGAATATTTAGTCTTGACCATTGTCATTTTGTAATTGTCTAAAGGTGATTCAAACACCTTCTTACCAAAGACCATTAAAGTGATTGTTTTTATGCTTAGATGAGGGTCACGAGTCTGACATCGAGCAGATCTTGGTGGAACCTGCAGGTGGAGATCTGGTAGAAGAGGGAGAGGAGGAAGTGAATAAGAAAGAGCAAGTGAAGGACACCGAAGCAGCTAAGGAAATCCGCAGCAGAACTTCATCTGCATCTTCAGAAGACTACATCATCATCCTCCCTGATTGCTTTGACACCACCCGTCCATTAGGAGAGTCCATGTACAGCTCAGCCCTGTCGCAGCCTGGAGAAGAGCCTGCAGAGGGGGGACAAACTACAATCAGTGGAGATCACAGAGCTCCAGAGCTCCGTGCTGCTGCTGCTGCTGTTAGTGCGGATGCTAATGACATGCTCTGTGCCTCCCAGACTCTGGATGCTGTGCCGCTCACCCCTGTGATTGTAGTGCCACCACGACCCTCAGTCAAAACATGGTAAGTTCATACAGAGGACATATAGACCCTTTTTCTGTTAGTAAACATTGTGACGTTTTCTGTTGGCGGAGCTTATGTGGAGGCAGAAAGATTCCCCTGGTCGCTTCACTAATGCTAGCTATGAAGTCGGTTAGCTTGTTTTTTTTAACAATAAGTGGTAAGACTGTCCGGGACCGCGATTGTTATTTGAAAATGTTAAAGGGGAGGTACAATGCTTTTTCATTCATTCAGAGTTGTTTACACTGTTAAAGAGTTGGATTCTCATGCTAAGCATGAAGAAAGTTTCAAAAAACTGTTTGGACATATAACAGAATATTTATGTGCCAAAAATCTCACTTCCGGGTTCGTACAAGTTTCGGATCATTTTTTTTTTGATCGTGGCTCTTGCTGACGTAAACGATGGTGGAACTCCTTATATGGGCATTTCTCCTGGAGGAAGGCGCCCGTGCACGCATCGACCGGAGCAAGAGCCAGAGCGCATCAATCCTCTTCATCCAGCTGCACTGCTGAACGGGACTCGCGCGGGAAGAATGTCTCTAAAGAAGTGTGTTTTTGGTTGTGAGGGAAAGATAACCTTGCTCAGCTTCCCGAAGAACCCAGTGTTACGTGAACAGTGGATTAGATTTGTGCATCGTTTGATACTGAAAGATGGAGTAGTCCCAGCTATAAAAGATCTCGGTCATGGTTCAGAACTGCAGACGGTAAGTGAAAGGCATCAAATGTATGTGTTTTGCTGGTGATCGCGCTCAAGTGCTCATCACTCTTTAGCTCCGCCCACAGTGCGCCTCCAGGAGCTCAGCTTTTTTCAGAAATAATCGGAAAGCTGTATCTTTCTTTTATAAATATGATAAAACTAAAGACTTTTTGGAGATATGAAGGATGCAATACTACTGTATAGGTACTCAAGATTAACATGAGATTGGGTGAAACTGTGTGTGTTATGCCCCCTTTAACTTTAACGGACAAAACCAGATTGGCTGACCCACACACGCTTTCACTCAAAGGATGGACGATCTGACAGGATTCCTTCCGGTTGAGTGACTCACATCTGATCTAACCAGTATAGTAAAGACAAACTCAC
This sequence comes from Schizopygopsis malacanthus, assembly GCA_027474115.1. Classification (NCBI taxonomy): domain Eukaryota; kingdom Metazoa; phylum Chordata; class Actinopteri; order Cypriniformes; family Cyprinidae; genus Schizopygopsis; species Schizopygopsis malacanthus. The sequence continues at coordinate 22,467 of JAPDDM010000118.1, forward strand.
CATGTCAATATCTAGTCATGAATATGTATATATTAGTGGTGGGCATAGATTAATTTTTTTAATCTAGATTAATCTCACTGTAATCTTGGAATTAATCTAGATTAAAATGGCTCATTTGAATTCTGCCGAAGGCATTCAGAATATGTGTGCTACCCAAATAATGACTAAAAGTAAGTCTTTGAGAACGGGTTTCTCAAGCCAGGTGGCGCATTAGACCAGGGGCTCATCTCCTGTTTCCAAAATGCATCACAAACTTTAATCTCTTCCTGTCCCAATCCCACGAAAAAACTGGGGGAAAATCCCGTTCCACTCCCGGAAGAATGACTCCCACTCCCGTGTTGTTGTTTTTTTTTTTTTTTAATCTGTCAATTACAGTAAAAATATAGTACAGATCACAGCGTGCCCACCTTATTAGTTGAATAAAAACCCAAAATGTCGTTTTTTGTTATTATATTGAACTGAAAGCCATCTTATGCACAGTGTTGCACAGATTAAATTTCATGTAAATCATCCATGCTAACACACACGTCTTCTATTTGTATTTTTTAGACATTTCACTCTCTATAGATATATTTTTCAAAGACGGAGTTTCGAAGTTTCTCGCTCAAGTTCACATGAGACCTAAAGCGCATCCTGTTTGCTTAAAAGCGCAACGTTTCGTTGTTATTCTGAGTGTACACAAATAAACGTAGAGTCTTTACAGATTCGAAAGATGTATTAGGCTACTTTTATCTGTATGACCAAAAATGACGGAGATTTTAAGAGCAAGTGAGCGCACCGGAGCCTGTCCTGCGCAAACGCGCTTCCACACAAACACTTCAATAGCGCACATTTCTCAAGGTTAACATCATATTGAGCGGCCATGTAAAGTTGCTACTACATACATCTTTCAGATGAAAAGCCATATTTGAGGTTGATGAATGATATGTGAGCGTTTGGATGTCCTGCCCGATTGTATTACCACATAGACCAGCCGTTAACAATCTGTCCATCACGGACTGCGAGCCTCTAGTTCGAAGACTAGTTCTCGCCCCCTACAGTGCAATTCGGCTAGGTATACATCCGCGCTAAAATATCAGGGTGAAAGTCATCATAGCTTGCGTAGTATAGACCCAGCTCCCAACCCAACTTTGAGAATAGATTAACGGCGATATTTTTTTTATCGCCCGATAAGAGTCTCACGTTAACGCAGCACGTTAACGCCGATAACGGCCCACCACTAGTATATATATATATATATATATATATATATATATTTCAATTTCAGCAGGCAACTATTTGTACAGCTACATTATTTATTCAAGCCACAATTAATCACAACACTATATACAATTACAAATTATTATAAATTGTTATTTTTTTGTTTTACACACATGCACACAGAAATTTAATACATGAAAATAAAAAAAATCTTTAGATGTGCGCATAACAACAAAAGACAATATTTTATTGAACCTTTTCTGATAAGTGTGCGCTGCAAACGCGATCATTTTTGACTATCGTTTTTGTCCAGTCCACTCGTTTTATCTCGTTTGTTTAACCCATATACTGTAAAAAGAAAAGTGTACTAGGCTGTAAACATACTTTTTTTCTGCTGTAAAGTTTTAACATGGGGCGTCTATGGGATTGACTCCCTTTTGGAGCAAGCCTCTAGCGGCCAGTCGATTAATTGTTTTAGTCACTTCCGTGTTGGCTTCACAAGAGGAAGCGGGAGGTTTCCGCTTGGTTTAACCACAGTCGTCAGTTTTTTGTCTGGCAGTGGCAGCAGGTATGATGGAGCCTCTACAACATCGATTCTGGCACCCAACATCACAACAAGATGATATTTTAAGCTCCTTGTGTAGACGAATCCTAGATTGACCACTCACAATATCCTGGTTTAAATCTCTCCGCATGCACACATTCCTTCTCCATATCACAGCCTAGATTTCTTTCACAGCATCCTCACAACTTGATGTAACTGACATGTTTTACATTTTGCTTAAAGTATATGCAATCTCTTTATTCAGCACAGAGACACAAGAGCAGACAGAACATGGAGCAGAGGATCAGGAGAGGAGTAATCCTTCAGAGCCAGGAGATAAAGAGAAAGGTGAGTGGAAACCCCATGGGATATTAAAATAATAAGCCATCACATGTTGTGAAATGTTTCTATAATTTTGGGGTGTTAGATATAATACAAAGTGGGCAATATGATAAAAGACAAACACAGCTATGTTTGAAAGTTGACCTGTTCTTTTGTGTTTATAGACTCTGAGCCTAATCAACCTGATCCTGAGAACTCAATAGCATCTGCCAAGTCTGAAACAGAAGATCTTAGGTGAGTTACACAGCACACAACCACTCGTTCTGCCTCATGGAAGAATTACATTTACATTGTGTGCTTTTCTGTCTATGACTCGTTCTTACTCTTTCATTCTTGTCTTTCCTCAGGGCTAATAGCATCACAGGTGGATTGGTGAAGGGTGCCCTGTCCGTGGCAGCATCTGCCTATAAAGCTCTTTTCACTGGACAGACTGGGTCTGAGAAGGTGAGTTTGGGAGCTGTTCACACAGGTTACAGAATGTAATCAAAAAAAACTTTTGAAATAAGCTTCCTTTAAACTTCCACATTTCCTTTAAATTCACAAAGAATGTTATGAATGTGGCAATGGTGCGAAACGCTGAACAATCTCTTCTTTTGCCCTATACTAAAAATAAATAAAAATAATGCTATTATATATTGAATTACTTGTGATTATAAATCAAAACAAGGAATTGTTTTATTTGATGTAATTTTATATACGATAAAGTTTATTTAAAAATCGTGCTTTACAGGACTGATTTTGATCGAACTATGATCAAAATATATTTTGCCACTTTGAGAATATTTGTTATAAAAATAACTCAAGACAGTAAAGTGCATGTTCACTAAAAATGTTTTTTATTGGTCTTATGAAGTATTCAATTTGTTGAGATAAACTACTTCAGTCTATGTGCATAGAATTTATTTAAAATACAAGTTTCACAATTTGAGTTGAATTACTGAAATAATTTTCCCACAACGTTCTAGTTTATTGAGATGCACCTGTACAAAGTACTGTATAAGTGCCTAGTGTATAGTGCAACATTTGGGACATACATCAGTAGTAAAAATGTGTATATATATATATATATATATATACTGTATATATTGTGTTGTGTAGCTCCCAGAAGATGCAGCTTCTCATGACGCCATGATGGCCGTGCTGGTAGAGATGGGCTTTGGTGACCGACCACTAAATCAGCGTCTGCTACAGAAACACAACCGCAACCTGCTGGATGTGGTAAACGAACTGGTGCAGATGACTGATAACGACTGGTACACGACACGCTACTGAGATGCTGGTCCATTTGTTTTGTTTCTCTTACATGTGATTTTTTGGGGATGTTTCTCTTTCTCTGTGCAATCAGCAGACCATTCCATGATACAGACTCTTTCGTTCCATTTGGGTGTAAAGATGGTGTGTGTGAATCTGTCTGCTACAATGTGTAACAGATAATCATTAGACAAGCAGTTCATCACCTTTATAACTGTACTTGTTAAAGTTTGTTGTTAGTGGGCATTAATGTTTTCACAAAGATGATCATGGGTAGCTAATGAACACTAATAGGTCATTATTAATCCAAAACTATTCTAGAAATATGCCATGCTGTTAATAAAAACATAGTTTGAAAGAATAGTATAATTAGCAACAAATGATTCTAATATTTAAATAAGCTCTGCGACTGGATATTTGTAATATTTAAGAGCGTTTTGTGTTCCCAGGTTAAGAACATGTTTTGGAAAAGTGCAATAGATCTGGCTTTGTGTGGACTCTTAATAATCAGCCGAGACCAAGTAGACCTGATTATTCTTGCCATCTTTACATGGACTCAAGTTGACAAATTAAACGATTCCATGCTGGAGAGGTCAATATGAAATTTAGTGTGTGAATTTCTGTTTTGTTTTAATTAATTTTTAACTGTTGTTGCTTATAATACTTGTGGGAATTATTATTATATCGAAGACCAATGATTCGTTTCTAAAAAGTCCATGAAATAGGGCACATACTGCACTTTGTGAATGCGTTGCCATTTAAATATATAAAAAATGTCATGGCTTGAAGCAGCAATGCATTTGAATAGTTATTTGAACTGAAATGTAGAGTATTTTAATTCATGCTTTAAATGGTTAAAGAGGCAAAGGCAATCATGACATTTATCTACAATTTTAAATAGTAAGACACATCAAAGTGAGAGACCAAATAAATATCAGCCAACTGTTCATTCCAAAAAAAAATTATAATAATAATCAAATCATGCAAATTATATATATTTTGATAATTAACTAGCTAAATAGCTCTTGTATTTAGTGTGATGAAGAATGTATCTCAGCATTTTTCTTCAATGGGATATTTTGAAAGAGTAGAGTGGAAAGCATTCCCTACAAATCATTTAACGTCTCCTGATTTGCTTTTCTCCTTGAAGCTCTCACAAGTGGTACATCCATCATTTAACTGACCGATCGATCACCCACTTGTTTTTCCAGAGATGGGGCTTAAATATGTTTTAGCACATTCCTTAGGAAAGCCGTAAGTTGGTCTTGATGCTTGCAGCGATCAGTAGACGTTCTGGGTGGAACTGTTTGGATCATGTGATTGTAAAGTTTAATCAGTGGAGACAGATGCGCCTCACGCTGTTGATGCCTGAATGGAGTATTTAGTATCTCTGCATCTAATGTACACATCTGTCTGTAATAAATATCCTAATGAGTCTTACTTTTGCTTTCAGTCTTTTATAACAATGCACCGCAAAATATAAGTATAGGGTTCTTTAAACATTCATATTACGCTTAACTTACATACTAGAAAAATACATAACCTGGAAGTTAAGCACGATGCACACTAAAAGCATTGAGTTTTTCTAGCAAACCACTAGTTTTCAAAAAGTGGTGGAATCTTTTTTCCAGCCATTGACAAATCAAGTTATTTAGAGATATTTGTTGAATAACAGAAAGTGTCAGAGAAACTAAACGGTGATTGTGTACAATTTATCAGTGTATCTTTATTCTATTAGACGTGCTTGCAAATGGCAATACAAAAACAATTTCAGTGTATTAAAACATTCACCACAATAACATTATAAGTGCTGATTTATTTGCAAAGCATTCTTAAAACAAATAATCATCTATTTATTGGAAGCACCCTCTGAGATTTTATATAATTTCTATTTTTAAAAATCAACTGTTTTAACAGTTTGGGAAAACCTGCACTATAACCCTACATTTGCTATATAGCTAATATAGAGCATGCCTTAAAATCCAGAGGAATGTTAATTGAATACAGAGGCAAACCTTTTTAATTCTGACAACTGCACATTCAGCAAAAGATAATAAACAAGTACCACATGTGATGAAACTCAACACCAAAAGACAAGTGGTCAAAAGACATGCACTGTGACCAAAATATTTGATGTGTCAGAAACATGTAAAAGTGTAGTGTATATCTCTGTGGCCGGATCTCTTTCCAACATTTAAGACACATGTACGGTAAGAAATTGAAACCAAAAACAATTCCCCATAATTCCACGTGGTTTGTATGCAAAGCTAGATAAATAGGTTTGTGCTCTAAGAGGATTTTCAAGTTTTGTTTGAAGCCTTTTAACCGGAGTTTCTTGTTTAGTTTCTCCCAGTTTCAAACTAAAGAAAGTTCTCAACAGCCCTTGAGGTACTAATATATGTCTCACAGATGAAAAGATCATGCTTTAGTGCTATTAATGACAGATCATGAATGTAGTGTGCAGTGTTGATATACATTACTATAAAAATGTCCATACATTTCAAGGTTTCTTTGGTCCATTTTCAGAAGTAGTTTCCCTTGCTCTAAAAAAAAGGATCTTGGTTTTCAGGATTTCAAAAACTTTTTTGTATTGCTAGTGTTAACAGTGAAACATGATATCTATCATCATTATTGGGTAAAAAAAATTAACTATTTGCACTTTGTAACCCTGAGTTTGTCAAACCTCTAGGCTAAAACATGCAAATCTGCATGATTTCCAGTTTGAAAATTACGCATATTTAGGAGCACAACATTAAATCAAATAAAAAATCCCTGAATTTTTACCTGCAATAAGGCCCTAACACTAATATTATTGTTTAGGCCTAAAAAATAGCTTCTTAGTAAGCATGGATGCAAAGCAAGGCACTTGTTTTTTGCCTAAAGCTGAGCGATCCTTGCAGTTTCCTACACTGCGAATGGAAACCTTCCTGTTAACAAGTGTCAGGATATCAGTGAACTCCAGTGTAGATCCATAATGCCTCAGGATTTCACACAGATCCTGGATGTACCACGAGCCATTCACCGTCTCACGATGAGAGTAATATCCTTTACAAGAAAAAAACAATCTCAGGGACTGCTTAAAGTGACATAACTATAAAATCTAGGAATTGCATTTAATCCAGTACGGAAAAGTACACCACTAACAAATCTTGGTAAAACAAAGCAAACTAACAAAAACAAGGCACTGACCTTCAGCTACTGAATAGCACATAAGGAAATCTGCTCCTGCTGGAAGGGTGCAGAGCGCCCCTGCATCCACGACCACTTCATTGACCATCTGACTGTCCATCACATCCATTGGTGTTACAGCATCATCATGTTTGTCACCACGACAAGCCTTATGTTCAGAGAAATTCATGCATTTGCAAGAGGTGTGAAATGTGTATTAACATTGCATTACTGTAAATACACAGCAAAGGACATTTTGTGGGAGGACGACAAATTACCTGCAAGATGAAGACCTTGGGTTTCCCTACAAGGCTACGACATTTATCCCCCTTGAACAAATCAGTGATTTCTTGAATTTCGATCTGCCCATCATTGGCATAGATGTGACCATTTTCCCCATGACTTAAAAAGACACAGACAAAACAGTCTGCATCTACATGGTTAGCAGCAGCAGCTGAAATAAACAAACACTCTGGATTAAACGGAACCTAAACTTTATTTAAAGCACGATGTGGCATGCTATTTTGACTTTTCCCTCAAGTTATAATTTACATTTATGATAAAGCCGATTCTAGCACACCTATAGATATAATTTTGAAACAGTGTGATAAATATTACATTTGTTTCATATTCAGGTGCTGACTTTAGTTGCAAGTATATTAATGAAGATATGTTTTTCAAATTGAGAGAAGAAACCAATTCTTCCAGTCCAAAATTGTCTTAAGACGAGAACACATTTTGGTTTTAGGACAACTTTAATGAAAGGTTTTGATCCACTTTAAATGTTGACTACTAATATATATACACACACACAATGTTTGAATACTGTAAATATAGTAATGTGTAGTACTGTAATATATAGATGTATGTGTGTGATGTATAATTATAGCCAACTTAAAAATGTAAACAGTGCCAACGATGTTGGTAATAAGCTGCTGTATTTAACCTGAAACATTTAGGTTGGGCTCCCATTTCTCAAAACATTAAGGAGAAACTGTTGAGGCACCTTCTCTGATTGTGGATAAAACTTCTTCCCGTTTGTAATCCTCACAAGCCTTGACATTAAAACCCAGGTCTTGAAATCTGACAAATTAGAAAATTGAAAGAAAATGGACAAATTAGTTATTTTTCTGTTACTTTAATAAAAAACAGGAAAATTACTGTTTCTTTTTCAACCAACACACTGTGACAAATTCATGTTTGTGTGGCGCAAACAGATCTCAGTGACCGTGGTCATGTGATACTGTTACTGTCTGGTGTATATATATAACCATTTGAGCACTATAATTATGTCTTTATGATTACTTTGCCAAATACCTTCTGACAAGATTCTGCTTGTCTGCATTTGTGCCAGAGCGACTGTGCAACCTGAGCTGCCAGTAAAAATGTTCATGGTTAAAGATCAGAGCCATTCCTCGCTTCCTGTGGTCCATCTTATACTCCTCATTAGGATCCAGACTGAATACACTGACAAACGAGATATAAAACGATATAAATATGCTTGAAATCCAAATGGTATAATTTCTACATGGTTACAATAAGGTTTTTACCTTTGATTAATGCTATCAGTTTCTGCTACGTTCTCTCTGACTGAAAGAAAAGACAAAATCAACACACATCACTAAAATTTGATTTGCAAAGCAAGAATATGAAATATGCAAATGTTCAGTGGATGTATTCAAGCCACAAAGATTCAAACCACAGTGAAAGATAATGACTGTGGTCTGAGTGGCGTATTAGAACGAAGTGAAAGGTCAAGCATGCATTGTTTGTTGAGCACCTTGTCAAGCTGGATTTCAATAGCATTACAACCAGGGGGCTGTTTCATAAAACATGTTTACCAAACAAGCCAGGCGTATTTCAATTATTTTGAACAAAATCAACAGACAATAAGTCGACTAACTGAAATAAACCTGGCTTATTTGGTAAACGTGTTGTATGAAACAGACCCCAGGTTGTCAAGCACAGCAGAGTTAACATGCAAATTCAACATTTACACAGATCTTTCTGTCTTCATTTTGCTACTCTGGTCATACACGAGTTATAAACTGGATTCAGTTCTACCTGTCTGTCCCGCTAAAGCGCTGTCCTTCTCCACAGACCCTAAGGAGGACAAAGAAACATATTCGGGACTTACATGTCATATGAATTGAGTTATAGAGCTAGAGGAGTCCGGTTGTTTTGATGTGTATGATCGTGAATAACATTTACTTGTGATTCATGTTTAGACAAATACCACCCACTTCAGGTGCTGGAATAAGGAAATGAAGCCTGCAACATTAGCTGGGTCCACATATTTAGTTACTTTTCTTACAGGATAACTAGATAAACAGCTTACCGGATTCATCGCTCTTGACGTGGCTTGCCATCGATGCTTCAGCGGAGAAAATCTGCGCGACCCTGAGGAATGTTTAAACAACAAACTAAAACTAACTACAGCAAACAAAGACGTGACTAGTTACCAAGCGCAACAGTTAACCTCTGAGATGGCACTGAAACGTTAACCAATCACAGGCCACTACAACCTTAACCAGTCATCAAGTCGGTAAAATGTCAACCAATCAGAGGCGGTCTGTCGGGGTCGAACCTTTGGTCGAACTGGTTGGACTGGGTTACAACTTCCGTGTTGAATTCTTCCTTTCTTTCTTTCCTTCTGTCTTTCTTTGTGACAAAAACATTTCAGCACAACATGACACACAGACATGCACCATAAGCTTTATTCACTATTATATAATATAATATTACATTATAGTTATGTTGAATTCTTTCATTCTTTCTTTCCTCCTTTATTTCTTTGTCACAGACCTTTCAGCACAACATGACACACAGACACAACCTTTATTCACTATTATATTATATTATATTATATTATTGCATTACATTATATTATATTGTATAATCATTATGTTTGATGCCTTACTAGGTCTGCAGGCATTTTGAGTTAAGAAAGGAAATTTATCAAAATAATTAAATATACAATAACCTTGATTTAGCCGATTATCATTTCCTATGTAAATTTTTTTTATTATAAAATAAGATTATATTATATAAAAACATTTTTATGAGATTTAAATGTATTTAAGGGATTTAAATAAGATTTAAAGGTATTTAATGTAGTAAAAAAGAAAACTAAAGTTATTGTAAAGTAATGCATTAGACAAAACTCAATACTAAAAATTATATGTAAAAAGTGTAGTGTATCTTTGTGACCCTAATCTCTAAAAGTCAATCTTTTCAATATTTAAGACACAACATGTAATTACAGCGTAAACAAATACCATAATCCACTATATAATGAATCCCATAATTGCTAAACATTGCTAATAGTGTGTATGCAAACGATAGGTAAGTAGATTTGTGCTCTGAGATGATTTTCAAGTTTAACTGGAGTTTCTTGCTGTGTTTCATCCCCTTCTAAACTAAAGTAAGTTCTCAACAGCCCAAGAGGTACCGATGCACGTCTCACAGATGAAGAGATCATGCTTTACAGCTAATGACAGATCACGATCATGAATGTATGTGCAGGATTGACAAACATTACTAAAAAATATATAAATATTTTTTCATATATCTCCTTTAATTTATCTTTTTAGTTTAGAGAGTTTTCCGCACATTAATAACTGGGATGTCCTCAACTTGGCCTGTAGGTAATTCAAAACATTTTTTTCCATTTTACTGTCTGATACATAGTGATAAGATAAACAATAATCTAAATATCATTGGTAAAACTTTAGAATGGGGAACACTTATTCACTTTTAACTACGAATTTTCCCTAAATCAATTCATAATTTGCTGCTTATTCATAGTTAGTAAGGTAGTTGTTAAGTTTAGGTATTGGGTAGGATTAGGGATGTAGAATAAGGTCGTGTAGAATGAGGCATTAATATGTGCTTAATTACTACTAATAAATTGCTAATATTCTAGTAATATGCATGCTAATAAGCAACTAGTTAAGAGATCCTAAAGTAAAGTGTTAGCATATTCATGTGGCTCAGTGGTAGAGCATTGCGTTAGCTGCGCAAAAGGTTGTGGGTTCAATTCTCAGGGAACACACACACACACACCTACACACACACACACACACACACACACACACAAACACACACACACACACACACACTGATAAAACAAATGTATAGCCTGAATAAGTCGGTTTGGATAAAAGCGTCTGCTAAATACATAGATGTAATATCATCCAATTATTAATGGGTTAAAAATGAAACTAAAACATAATTAAATATTTGCACTTTGTAACCTTGCAATGGCATTCTATGACATGCAAACTTGCATGATTTTACGGTGGCCGAGAGAGCTCAACGCGCTGCAACTCCAGAAAACATCTTCATCAGTTTGACAGCAGGTGGTGCAAATACTCACAACACAAACAAATAAAGATTTGTATTTGCAGCACGTTTCTTTCTTTGGTTGTGTTGTGAGTATTTGTAGCGTGTGTGTTGTCAAGTTGATGGAGTTATTTTCTTAATTTGCAGGTGTTTTGCATTGAGCTCTCTCGGCCACCGTATGATTTCCATTTTTGAAAATGAATACATAGGAAGCTCAAAATAAACTATATAATATAATTATATAATCCCTGCTTTTGCACCTGCAATAGGGCCCAAGCAATACGGTTTCTTCTTAAAAATATATATATGATAGCAATTTTTTTAAATATAAAAAGTAAAAAGTTTTAGTTATTGTAAAATAATCCATTTGAAATATTTGTAATTAATATTTGTATTTTTCTGAAAGCCTTCAATGAAAGCCAGGTAACAAGGTTCATTACATTGATTCACATACACATTCATTCTTAATTTTGTGCTTACTATGCTGAAAACAGTTCTGTTAATGTTTCTTATTTTAATTGAGGAATTACAGTACTTGAATCCTAAAAATTATAAGCATTTTTTTTTCAATTCAAAACAGTGAAATTTGACATGCGCACACACACACACACACACACACACACACACACACACACACACAAATGTTGGGTTTGCATGTTTTTTTGGGGACGTTACACAGATATGTTTTTAAAACTGTACAAACTGTATTTTCTATCCTCTAACCCTAATCCTAAACCTACCTCTCACAGAAAATATTTTGTATGATTTAAAAGCTTGTTTCCTCATGGGGACCAAAAATGTCCCCACAATTTTGTCCCCATAACATACGGTATACCTGAACCACAAACATTTGTAGTGGTTACACCACTTCTCAGCCCACATTTGTAGTTCTTACTCGCAAGGCACATAGAAAAACTTTAAATTGCAACTTTATAAAAAATATTAAAAGATAATTTTTAATAATTGTGTACAAAACGGAAAACTGGCAACACACAAATGACAGTAAATGCATACTTATTAGGCACGTTGATATTCTGGTCATATTTTTTTTCCAAGCACAACTTACCAATTCCAAACCACATTGATCTTAATAACTAATATTAATTTGAAGCATAAAGTGAAACATAATTGCCCTTAAAGGCTAGAAGTGAAAAACATCTTATATTCAGGTCTGCAGAATTATTAGGCATGTTTTCTTTTACAGATAAAATTAGACAAAAAAGAGATTTAACTCAAAAAGTGATTAAATGCCGATGAGAAATATTCAAAATTAATGCAATACAGAAATTGGAAAGTTAGGCCATGACCACTGGACAGCAAAGTGCTCATTGGGTCAGAAGAAAACAGGTGGATAAGAAAAGTTAACTTGAAAAGAATTGAGGGAAAGAATTAGGAGTAAATCCTTCTCCTATCCTGAAAAGTCTGTCTTGCAGAGATGGAATAAAAATGTATTGCCAGATTCTGAAAGATAAATTCTTCAAGCAGTGGTACAAGAGGATGTAGTGCTGGAGAATAAATGTTTTTAATTTATAGAGAATAAATGTTTTGCTAATTATTTTTGCAGTTAGCATGTGTCTTTTCTTCTCCACCTGTTTTTCTTACACCATTTAGCTGTCCAGTGGTCATGTCTTCACTTTGCAATTTCTGTATTGCATAAGTTTGGAATATTTCTCATGGGTGTTAAATGTGTTTATCATGGAAAAAAAGTCTCATGAGTTAAATCTCTTTTTTTGGCTAATTTTATCTGTAAAATAAAAACATGCAGAATAAATACAAAATGAATAGTAGTTATTAAGATTGATGTGGTTTGGAATTGGTCAAATGTGCTTGGAATAAATATGACCAGAATATCAACGTGCCTAATAATTATCCACACACTGTAAACTCGGATAACACTTGATTCTCCTTCTGCTGACAGTATTACAAAACATACGGTTGCATTTGGTCATTCTCCAACATTTGACTTCTGTATAAAGAAAAATTGTGTAATGTAGGCTATAATACACACAATACTATATCTCTTTATTATCTCAAAGGAATCCTCCAAACAATGTTTTTTTTGTCTCTATTTCCATATCAATCACTATCAACTTAGCCTTATTAATTGTAGTAGTTTAATCAGTTTCCATCACAACAGCTTTCATAAATGTTATCATCAGATTTGTCTACCACACTATTATTCTCTGCAAAGTTTCCATTGACATAGTCCTCTTCAGAGTCATCCGTGTCCGCACTGACGTAGTCTGCTTTAGAGTCATCACGATCCATGTTTTTAACATTAAATTCTACATTTTCATAATCAGCCTCATCATCCTCTTCATTTTTCTCGTCATGTGATGCACCTGCGTATGTATTATCTGTACCTAGTAACATTGCATAGAGATGAAGGGAAAATATATTAAAGGAAGTTGTTAATAATAATAGTGTTGATGGAATATAAAATGTTAAAACTTAAAATAAATAACTTGTGGTTTTCATGAAATGCAGAGTTACCGTTTCTAAAGGAGATCTTAAAGAGAGTTTCCTTGTTCCTTTGCTTTTGTCTTCTCTTCAGCAGGAGGATGATTATGAGGACAGATAATAAGAGCAGCACAGCAGACACTGCAGCACCAATGACAGGAAGCAGGGAGGCTGAGAGAGACACACGCGTCTGTGTTAACTTTCATTACCAGCAGTGCAGCTTGTTTTTACTCTCTTACACATCAGTACCTGTGATAGTGATGAGCAGCAGTTCAGAGGAAGATGAACGGAAGGAGCGTGAAGAGACACTGACTTCATAAACACAACTGTAGTTTCCCTCGTGTGAATAATCTGCCTCAGGAAAGAAGAAGGAGGCAGAGTGACTGACAGCTGACTCAGTCCTGGTGATGCTTGATCCTCTGAACAGGTGAAAAGAGCCTCCAGGATACTGAGATTGAGTTGAACAGATGATAGTGAAACTGTGGCCCCTGGTGATCACTGGCCCCTGAGGCCCCACGTCAAACCATCCATCAGGATCAATACTGGGCTGCTGCAAGTTCACTAAAAACCAAGAAGAATACATTTATATGGTTACAGACACTCAAACATTAAATTCAAACAGCTTTAAAGAAAAAAAAATTACTTCAAGAACCATCTTATCAGGATCAAAATGTAATCCATAGCCATTTTGTGCATACATACTGTATTTGTATTTGTACTGTATATCATGTGTTTGATATTGGTAGGAGCCAAGGACAAAAGTGCGCAGCCCTCATTGTTTTTATAAGTTTTCTTCAGCTATTATTATATTATAATCCTTGGGGCCAAACACTAAAGATATACGTAACATTGGTACTATTTTCATTACAAGTAATTTATCAAGAGACGTTTCACAGGGTAATAGTGTCCTGGCCCAGGTATCTATATAACCCTCAGTAAGATACTCAAAAGGATAATTGGAGCACAAATACACTTCTTTCTTCAAGGAAATTGTATTATGGGGGAGTTTTATTCTGGATTTTGAAAATAACACGAAAATTCCAAAACTAATTAGTGACTTCAGAATAAATTCTGATGAAAATAAGCTCATTTCTTGTCCTTAGATTTAAAGTGCAGTGTTTTATGTTCGGCATACTCCTCAATCATTTGTCCTTAGAAAAGTTAGTTGAACTTTCAGTTTTATGTTGTGTAATGGAGAAAGTTTTGTTGGAGAGTATGTGTCTCCTCAATCATTTGGAAAAGTTAGTTGAACTGGTTGTGTAATGGAGAAAGTTTTGTTGGAGAGTATGTGTCCTTGGTATACATTTATATATTATTATTTTTATTGTACATTATGGCACTTGGGGACATTTGAGAAAATAATGTTTCATTTATATATTATTATTTTTATTGTACATTGTTTTGTTCATGACATACATCTCTGTACATCTGAGAAAATACATCTTGTTTTGTTCTGCAGCAAAACATTCTGCCTCGGCGGTAAATCATTTGCAGCAAAACATTGAGTCATAACTGTTTTTTTTTTTTTAAACAAAGATATAACTTTTTTTTTTGTTTAAACATTAGTTGGCTTTAAAACAAAAATAAATGCTGTTGGCTTTAATAACAAAATTTGGTTAAATTTAGACTGTTCAGAGTTAAATTTAGTAACAAGTCAAGTCTCTGTTATTTTAGACTCAGATTTAAGATTTGAATCCTAATCAAATTATATTTTTTTCAACTAAGAAATATAGCAAAAATTAATTTTCTTTGCTTAAATAGAAAAGATGAAGAAAAATAATGCTTTATTCAAAGTTCCACTTCTCAGTTGCGCTGCATTGAAAGATCATTTGAACTTACATAAAAACAACATTAAATGACCACAAAAAATAAATAAACATATATTTGTAAAAAATGTATTTGATTTTTTTTTCACATCCCAAGATTATATTGAGAGGGTGGGGTTTATGACCTATACTGGGTCCAGCCACCTGGGGCGATTGAAAATTTTGTCATCTGCTGTACAGGTGCTGGTCATATAATTAGAATATCATCAAAAAGTTGATTTATTTCACTAATTCCATTCATAAAGTGAAACTTGTATAATGTATACATTCATTCCACACAGACTGATATATTTCAAGTGTTTATTTCTTTTTTTTTGATGATTATAAGTGACTTTTAATTTTGAAAACCCCAAATGATTATAAGTGACAACTTATGAAAACCCCAAATTCAGAAAATTAGAATATTGTGAAAAGGTTCTCAGAAAATTAGAAGACACCTATTGTGAAAAGGTTCACTATTGCTAATTAACTCAAAACACCTGACACCTGGTGCCATACTCTAATCAGCTAATTAACTCAAAACACCTGCAAAGGCCCTTAAATGGTCTCTCAGTCAAGTTCTGTAGGCTTGACAGTTGTCCAATCATGGGGAAGACTGCTGACTTGACAGTTGTCCAAAAGATGACCATTGACACCTTGCACAAGGAGGGCAAGACACAAAAGGTTGCATTGCAAAAGAGGCTGGCTGTTCACAGAGCTCTGTGTCCAGCTCTGTGTCCAGCACATTAATAGAGAGGCGAAGGGAAGGAAAAGATGTGGTAGAAAAAAGTGTACAAGCAATAAGTATAACCGCACCCTGGAGAGGATTGTGAAACAAAACCCATTCAAAAATGTGGGGAGATTCACAAAGAGTGGACTGCAGCTGGAGTCAGTGCTTCAAGAACCACTACGCACAGACGTACGCACAGATGTATGCAAGACATGGGTTTCAGCTGTGTCGCATTCCTTGTGTCAAGCCACTCTTGAACAACAGACAGCGTCAGAAGCGTCAGAAGCGTCGCCTCGCCTGGGCTAAAGACAAAAAGGACTGGACTGCTGCTGAGTGGTCCAAAGTTATGTTCTCTGATGAAAGTAAATTTTGCATTTTGCCTTTGGATTTCCTTTGGAAATTAGGAGGAAGAGAGGAGAGGCCCAGAGTCTGGAGGAAGAGAGGAGAGGCACAGAATCCACGTTGCTTGAGGTCCAGTGTAAAGTTTCCACAGTCAGTGATGGTTTGGGGTGCCATGTCATCTGCTGGTGTTGGTCCACTGTGTTTTCTGAGGTCCAAGGTCAACACAGCCGTATACCAGGAAGTTTTAGAGCACTTCATGCTTTTAGAGCCTGCTGCTGATGCTTCCTGCTGCTGACCAACTTTATGGAGATGCAGATTTCATTTTCCAACAGGACTTGGCACCTGCACACAGTGCCAAAGCTACCAGTACCTGGTTTAAGGACCATGGTATCCCTGTTCTTAATTGGCCAGCAAACTCGCCTGACCTTAACCCCATAGAAAATCTATGGGGTATTGTGAAGAGGAAGATGCGATATGCCAGACCCAACAATGCAGAAGAGCTGAAGGCCACTATCAGAGCAACCTGGGCTCTCATAACACCTGAGCAGTGCCACAGACTGATCGACTCCATGATACGCCGCATTGCTGCAGTAATTCAGGCAAAAGGAGCCCCAACTAAGTATTGAGTGCTATACATGCTCATACTTTTCATGTTCATACTTTTCAGTTGGCCAAGATTTCTAAAAATCCTTTCTTTGTTTTGGCCTTAAGTAATATTCTAATTTTCTGAGATACTGAATTTGGTGTTTTCATTAGTTGTCACTTATAATTATCAAAATTAAAAGAAATAAACACTTGAAATATATCAGTCTGTTGGAATGAATGTATAATTATATACTTATATAAGAATATTCTAATTATATGACAGCACCTGCATACTTGCAACCTGCTGGTGTCCCGTTACAGCTGCTGGATTCACATCTGGTTCTACAACTGATTATTAGTATTATTTTAATAGTATATAAATAATGGTTATCGTCAAAGTCATTCATTTGTGTAGGTGAAATATGTAAAGTAAATAAAATACAATAAGTATAAGTAAAATAAATTAAGAAATGAATAAATTTTATCTGTGATGTCTATTTTAACTCTGCCTAAGTCCTTAGACTGTTGTTTCATTGACTGTTATTTCATAAGTTAATTGGAGGTTCATATTTAAATTACATCATTAAAAATAAGTTGGCTAAGTAAATAATGCTAACACGTTATAATGTAATATAAAGGGACAGGCACTTCGTTTTTTCTGAACCAGATTCTGAAGGAGTCACATGGTTTTCAGGCAAATTAAGCCAAAGACATCATAATCTTAAATCACGTGCTTTTGACAAAACGAATCAAGTCCCTAATACAGGGCTTTAATGTGAAATGTGTTTTTTTAGCTTTAGTGTTAACCGTAACATCACCACTCTTGCACTAGCTTACTCATCTCTCCACATCCCGGCCTGACCCGTGACAATAGGGAAGCCAGTTTGCTTAATATTTTTAAAAGAAAGTTTGCATAGCCTTCGATTAGTAAAAAAAATAAAAAATATTATGCTTATGATAGTTTTTTTGTTGTTTTCTTTATTTTTTGTTTTATTTTATATATACTGCATATAATATCTTATTTATTATGTAATAGATGCTGTAGTTTATATTTGTTTATGTAAAGTACTTTTAACTGCATTGAAAGGTGCTATTTAAAGTTTATTATTATTAGAGCAGCCATAAGAGCAGCACAGCAGACACTGCAGCACCAATGACAGGAAGCATGGAGGCTGAGAGAGACACAAGCGTCTGAGTTAAACTGAGGAGCCGAATTCATTACCAGCAGTGAAGCTTGTTTTTAGTCTCTTACACATCAGTACCCCCAGCCCGTGTGATAGTGATGAGCAGAAGTTCAGAGGCAGGTGAATCCGGAAATTCCTGGAGCGTGAGGAGACACTGACTTTAAAATACATAAACACAACTGTAGTTTCCCTCGTGTGAATATCCTTGTTTTATCTGCCTCGTGCTTTTAGGAAAGAAGAAGGGTTAGTCATGTTTGGTAGAGTAACTGACAGCTGACTCAGTCCTGGTGATGCTCGATGCCTCTGAACAGGTGAAAAGAGCCTCCATTCAAAAGGATACTGAGATTAAAATTCGAGTTGAACAGATGATAGTGAAACTGTGGCCCATAGGACTGGTGATCACTGGCCCCTGAGGAGTTTAAATACCCCACGTCTCCTCTCGCTCTTAACCATCCTCGCTCTATCTCTTTTAGAATTCCTCTCTCTTGAACACTTCTCTCTCTCTGGGAAATACTGGGCAGCTGCAAGTTCACTAAAAACCAAGAAGAAAAGCCACCTACATTTATATGATTATATTTTCTTTCCGAGTTCGTGTGCTAACTCAAACAACAAGGTCAAACTCCAACGCCCACTTTTAAACACTCCTGAATAAAATAGCTTCAGAAACCCATCATCGAACAAAGGGAAATTTAATAAACAGTGCAATTTTATACAAACCCCAGACTTTTGCTCAAATGGGAAATTGAAAAAGCATCATTACATTTACCTCATTTATGCGTTTAAGACGCTTTTATCCAAAGCGACTTCAATGCGAGTTCAAGCTATACATTTGTATTGTCAGTATGTGTGTTCCCTGGGAATCAAACCCACAACATTTGCGCTGCTAACGCAATGTCTAGCCACTGAGCCACAGGAACAGGAACATTTATAATTAATTCACTTATATGTTACTAATGCATGTACTCTTTGAGACTAAGCTGACTGGGATATCAAATTCTCACCCACATTGATGATAACCTTTCCCCAGTGTTACTCTCTTTCTGCAAAGGTGACTTGATATGGTTGTTTTGGTAGATTAGTAATGACAGCTGTAGCTGCCCTGATGTGAGACGTCTACATTAACAAGGTTGAAAGTCACACTAGATGCATGTGTCTGTGTGGATATAGATGATTCGTTTCTGAAGAGCTGGAATTCAGCATTAGTATTGCATCTTGGTTTAGATGTTGTGCAACTGAACTGGATATTTTCTCCAGGAATAACAGTGTTTTCATGTCTTGAGGTTAGGGATTTTAAGTGTCGGCATCCAGTGCAGCAAATCACCTGCAAATCACATTTGATTCCCTATTTAGCTAAATGACCTTTAAAAAATTAT
This sequence comes from Schizopygopsis malacanthus, assembly GCA_027474115.1. Classification (NCBI taxonomy): domain Eukaryota; kingdom Metazoa; phylum Chordata; class Actinopteri; order Cypriniformes; family Cyprinidae; genus Schizopygopsis; species Schizopygopsis malacanthus. The sequence goes on from JAPDDM010000118.1 coordinate 41,795, forward strand.
GAAATTCACCAATCTTTATGTAATTTCTGTTGCTCATTTCCCCCAACATAATCTGTGAAGAATGCTTAGATTTGACTAAATACCTGAACAAACAACACCAGCATCTTCACCATGATTACAGTTATGTTTTCCTACGGATGAGATCTGAGATTGAGACTGGTGTGTGTGGACATTGTGTGAGCTTTGCTTCACAGCGCGCGCCTCCTGAATGAATGAGCAGAGAAGGTTGAACATCATCCAGCCAGATCGATCCGTTGTTTACTTCAGCCTGGACCAAAGTTAACATGAGATCGCACTAATAAGGTGCACTGATGACTGATCCACACTTCTTGTAACTGTCTGCACACCACAGCAGCGTCATTCATGTCCCAGTTATCATCACACACGGTTCCCCACTGGTCATTATAGCTATAACGGATCTCCACTCTCCCACAGCATGAATCAGACCCACTGACCAACCTTATGCTAAACTGGTAGTTGGCATTAAAATGGGAAATAAACAATAAGGATTAAAAATGTGTATTTGGGTCATGTGGTAAGTATCTGTGTTACACATTAGTTTACATAAGCCTTGTTTTATTATCTGGAGCCAAACACCTTGGTTTGTGTTTTTAATCAGTGCTGTGATATTATTTTCACCACAAGCAAGGGATACATTTTCAAAACTCAGATAGCACTAACTTTCCCCGGGTAAACATAATCGAACAATATGTTGCCTGAAATTTAGTAATAATTGTTTTAATGCTCAAAGTAATTAAATCTCGCGAAAACACTGCGCGTTCCGAGAAATGTAATGCTAAAAAATAATTACATACAAATACCTTTGAACAAAACAAGAAACCCTGTTGTGTTTATGTCCAAAAACGGACAGGGCTTGGGATATACCTTGTCACTGTTTCCTCAACCGCAGACGACACCTGCATCTTCAGAATGGTTTACAGTTATGAACGAACTGAAAGTTTAAGCCAAATCGCAGAACAAGGGTGTTGTTATTTAATGTGAACACTGTGTGAGCGATGATTCATGTCCTGAACATTAATGTCACATCGTTAGTTTGTTTTGGTTGCCAACCAGATCTGACCGAAAGTCTACATACCCGGCCAAAATGAGCACTGGTTGAACTGTGCACGCGCAGTAACAGATGCTTTTGTTCCACAAACTCCCAGCTGTCTGCACGGCACGGTTGTGTTTACATTGAAGTCAGCAGCATCATTCATGTCCCAGGTTAGAAGTTAGCATCACACACTGTTCCCCATTGGCCATTATAAAGGAACTCAATATACTTGTTGGTCTTCCTTCCTTAGAGCAGTCACTGTTACCATTATTTGTAGTTCACCAGTCTGATACTATAATCTGTGCCAAATAAATTTAATTAAAACATTATGATATTTGGAACATTCTAGGATTGTGACCCTCATTTATTTAATATGACTTCCTTCTAGTATTCCCTTTTGCAAAACAGTCATTTATTTCAGGTACTAGAATAAGAGTTTTGAATGAGTGACTGAACAGTCTATTACTTACCAGCTGCATCAGACAGAGCACTGGCTGTTGAGATGAAGAAGAGGGACATTTAAAAGTTGATCTATTAAACCCCTTTTACAATATGTAATATTTAATTTATAATATGTCCCTAGAATGTGTCTGTGAAGTTTAGCTCAAAATAACCCACATATAATTTACTATAATTTTGAAAATTCCTATTTTGTGTGGACACAGAAACAAGCTGTTTTCGTGCATGTACAAAAGGCCCTGATAGTCTTGAAAGTCCCGGATAATCCTGACCAATCAGAGTGCTCGATGTTACCACTGCATCCTCTGATAGAGGTGAAGAGCGGCTGCGTTATGCGTGTGAGAGTGGAAAGCCCTTCAGTTTCGGTCTAACGTATCCATCCATGCTGGATTGCCATCAGCAACATCCTGACTGGATCGATCTTCCTATTTAGTGAATATCGTAGTATTCATACGAGATGTTCTGCTTCAGTACGAGAATGTTTAATACTATATATTTTTCAATATTTTAATGTGTTCACTGTAGAGTGACGAAGTCTTCACATCGCTAGTGCCTAGATACACCAACACAGTGATCACCACACTTCACCGTGGTTCAAATCACTGACATAACACTTAGTTGGCACCACACATAAGCTTCCACTCCACACAGATCTGTGTCAGTCTCTCTTCTCCCCAGCGTGCCAACATGCCGCAGACTGCACCCCCTTGCTCAAGGGTGTGGAAGCTTGGCTGAGAGGCACGACAGACAGCTGACCCCCAAGACGTTTGCTCAAAAATTATTTTTAATAATAACTCTAGGTCTGAGAAGATTCCTGACACCAGATTCAAGCCAGAATAACAACCATGAAGAGCTAGTCAAAATCACCAGCTCCCTAAGCTATGCCTTCACGACCCAGCTGAAACTGAGCGACAAGCACATCACCCACCTTCAAGAGGAACTGACATGTGCCTCAACGTCGCATAGACAAGCTGGAAGTGAAAGTTCAAGATCAACTCAAAGACCCAACGAGAGCGAGCAGGAAACAACGGAACAAGTTAAGGAGCTCCAAGCAGCCCTGACAGCCGCTCAACTTGATCAGAAACATGCAAAGGCTGCCGGAAAGACCTGTAAACAGACTTCAGTATGCCAACCAGTTGTGCTAGAGAAAGCCAAGCATGACATCAGTTCAACAAGAATGCTGAAATAAGTGCCCTAAAGACCACCTTGAAAGGTACAGAATTGAAATGGACAATCTGACCCCACAACTAGACGATACCAACGATCAACTCTACATGTCAGAAGAGGACTCAAACATGTTTATGAGCAGTGAGCAGCCCACCTGGCTTGAGCCCATGTCCAAGAACTCGTATACAGCGAAAGAAGCGAAGGGCCACAACCCAAAATCTCACCTGCCTTCGCCACAGAACTCTTTCCTGTCAACGAAAGAAAACCTCCCATCCAAGCAGACCTTAAGCTGCACCGGGATTACCATCAAAGACCTTACAAGCTCTAAAAACATCAGCAAGTTAACCCGAACTCCACAGGGGGCCACACCATCCAGGCCCACCTTCAAGATATCGACTTCTATCTAGAAATGAGACCTCATGTGACGGACAGAGACAGGTTATACCTCCTTAGAGCCACGTCCAGTTCGAGGTACGAAACTTCCTAGATCGACAGCCCAGTCGAACGAAGTCAGACTACCAGCTACTTCGGAGGTCCTGATTAAAGAGTTTACCGACCCTGACTCCGAACATGGACTGTTAACTGCCTTAGAAACCAAACAAGGTCGACAAGAGGCTCCACAAGCACTACAACCGACTCCGCAAGCCTACTTCGGTGCACACAACGAACCTGACCTTGAAGAGGATGTGAACTTCAAAAGCCTCTTCCTAAGAAATCTGCACCCTGTAGAGTCAGCCACCATCTAGGCGTCATGGCCTGCTGTCCACAGTTGCGTGACCTAACACAGAAGGCCTACAACAAGCAGAAGATGGCCTCAAAGAAAGGTGACAAAACATCCACACTCTTGAACTCTGTCAACAAAGACTCAAGCCTTGCACTGGACGACACCCAGATGCATCACAAAACCAGAGTCCTCCATCAAGAGCACAGAGAACGTGATCCCCATGTCCACGAAAGCTATCAGCCCAACTTCTGGAAAAATCCATGGGACCAGCCATGCTTCTCAAGAAACGCAAAAGATAGCAACAACTGGAAACCTAACCAGACATCCAAAGGTAATCGCGACTCATCCAAGAGCATCTCGTAGGGTTAAGCGACAACGAAACCCACCTCAACATTACTCAGACATGCACAGTGCTATGCTCCAGAACCATACAGCTTACCGTCAGGTATTACAAGTCATGAGCCAACTGAACGAGTTCCTTCAAGATAAGCTGAACACGGATGACTACGAAATTGAGTCATGCTCGCTGTGCACCAGCGACAGAACGGAAGGCCGACGATCGCATGGTACACCACCATATCCGAGATGACAAGCACTGTTTAAGCAACCACACAGGACGTTTAGCAAGTTTCTCACGGCCAACTGTTGATGAAAACTGAGGTACCAGAGAACATCACCTCACTCACCATCACTCACTAGCAAACTGCTAAATCTCCAACTCCTAGAACCACATTCCGTCTGTGCAACAGCAACCACCAAAGCACAGAAGGTCAGGAAGTCTGCCACATCCAGAAGGTAGCACAAGAGGAATGCAACAAAGGAGACAAAGTTTGCAGCCCAGCTTCACACAGCCATGCAAACTACCTCCGACTGTCTGCTAAAGAACTTCCTGCCTTTCTGGACTGATCCCCATTAGATCATGGATATGCCCAATCCAAGCGAGCCAGGGATTCATACCTGAAAAGGGGGGAGACAACACAGACTGGAACAGATCTGACCACACATACACTACACCATTACTGTAACACATTGACACCAGAAGAATATAGCTATCCTCACAAGAGTTAGAACACCTGACACGAAGTTAAGGTACATGGCCCCCTAGCTGCATGACATCATAGCTCAACGGTAGTTGCAAATCATGCTAGGAAAACCCACAGCAGCTTTGTTTGTTTTGTTGTTCTTTTACCTATCCTTTTTTCTTTCTTTAGTAGGTGAAACACCTAGATGGTCAAAGGTCTGATATTAGGATTGACTGCTCACCTAATATCCGCAAGCCACTCTAGACTGAGGAAAGTTCTCAGAGAGCTCCATGCACGATAGTCGATTCATTTTACACACAAATTAGTTCGCTAGAAACTAAATGTGAACATTCTTAAGTTAAGACAACTTAGAAGAAACACACAAATCTAGTCCAAAATTTGATCGAAGAATTAAAACAATAATTTCCAAAATTGAATACTAATGTCCGGCACCAGTACATGTAACTGTATTAGGTGTTGTCTTGTTGTTTGCTGTGTTTTGTCTGCTTCTTCTGCCTTTGTTTTTCCAGCGCTCGACGATGTCTTCTGCTACACCTCGCCGAACAAAGGGGGTGTGTAGCATATCAAGGACCGAATCAGACAAATCAAGATTCGATCGAAGCATGGTTGAAACATGAGGAGCCGAATTCCACAAGACCAGCAGGATGCCCGTCTGAATACAGCGTGCAACAGGACAAAGAGAATCCGGCTGAAATTCCTGGGTTCACAAAGACCTGAGAATCATTTAAAATACTTTCATTCTCATGGTTAATGAAACTAATCATTTCTATGCATAACTGCATATTATGCTATGTAACCCACAAATGAATATCTTTGTTTTAATCATTGTGTTTGTCGTCTTTTAATTAGTATTGAATAGCAAGAAAGCCTTAAGGGTTAATGTCATGTTTGGTATGTATGAGTGTCATAAGATAGCTTTAATCATTTCTTTTGATGGATTTCCTGTCAAATGCATCATCATTCTGGTTATAGAAATCACATTCAAAAGGATACTTTGCAAGAGAATGTAAAATTCGGGCAATGTGACTGACCATGACATTGATTGATTGGTTGGGTGGAGCAAAAAACGACACCCAGAGCCAGCATAGGACCTAATTGGTCAAGACAACCATTGGGAGGTCCCTCTAAGAGCCGAGTTTAAATACCCAGGACACACTTCTCCTCTCGCTCTTAACTTCTCCTCGCTACCAATTTAAGAATTCCTCATCTCTTGAATTCACCTTCTCTCTCTCTCCTAAAATGAACTCTCTCTTCAGCCATGTGCTCTGGACCAACAGCCAGCTTGATACCATGATGAGAAGAAAAGCCACCTAGTCTCTTATACATCCTTTTGTTCTTTGACTTTAGTTTATTTTCTTTCCGTGAGTTCGTGTGCTAAGTTGCGTTTGCCAAAGACGACAAGCCCAAGATATCTCTGCAAAACCAGCCAACGCCCCTTCAACGACTTCCTGAACTCTAAGCCAATCAGCGACTTCGGAGAAACCCTTTCCAGCAAAGACGGAGGACAAAGGGATACACTGCAGTACATATCTTGGATCACAATTTGCAACTAGACGGATGTAACTATTGAAAATAGATACTTCCTCTACAGTCAAAAATCTGGGTGTTATATTAGACAGCAACCTATCTTTTGAAAATCATATTTCCCATGTTACAAAAACCGCATTCTTCCATCTTAGAAACATTGCCAAGCTACGGAACATGTTAACTGTTTCTAATGCAGAAAAGCTAGTTCATGCATTCATGACCTCTAGACTGGACTATTGTAATGCACTGCTAGGTGGTTGTTGTCTGTAGATTAGTTTACATGTCTGTTGCTAGAGTCCTTATAAATAAAGTCTTGTTTATATTGAAAAGAGAAATATCTTGTGTTTTGTGCTCATAAGTTACTCCTTGCATCTGTCGATTTTGTTACTGTGCTACAGACTTTAATAGTTTTTCACTACTATTTTGGGACTGCATTTCCTATATCCAGTGCAGAGTTTGTTATACGCTTGTTCTGAATCACCCAACTGTGAGTCTAATCACACGCTACACTGATCACACAGCTCCCTATAAAATCACAATGATTCCCTCAGAGCCTGAGATTGCCACCTTTATAACACACCATACAAATTATATGTTATCATTACACCAATGACAGGAAGCATGGAGGCTGATTTCAGACACACGCGTCTGAGTTAACTTTCATTACCAGCAGTGCAGCTTGTTTGCCGATTAGTATCTACACATCAGTACCTGTGAATGTTAGTGATGAGCAGCAGTTCAGAGGAAGATGAACGGAAGGAGCGTAAGAGACACTGACTTCATAAACCACATTTACGCTCTGTTTCCCTCGTGTGAATAATCTGCCTCAGTTAAAAACAAGGAGACTAAGTGACTCTGAATGCGCTCCTGACATGGATCTGGAACAGGTAAAAGAGCTCCAGGATACTGGAGATTGCACGTTTTAAACAGATGATATGAAACTGTACAGGCCCCTGGTGATCACGTGCGCCCTGAGGCCCCACTGTAACACACACACATAGGACACAGTAGCGGATACAATACATGTGCAGATCTGCAAGTTCACAGAAAATCAGAAAAACATTTATATGTATAGAAACTCAAAACTTCAAAAAAAGTCCACTGTTTAAACAAATAAATAGCTTCAGAAACCCATCAGCAAATAATTTAATAAACAGCTTTTAGAAAACGGCTCAAATGAAAAAAGCATATTACATTTATGCTTTAGCAGACGCTTTTATCCAAAGCACTTACAGTGCTTCAAGCTACTACATTTGTATTGTCAGAGTGTGTTCCCTGGGAATCAAACCCACACATTTGCGCTGCTACGCAATGCTCTAGCACTAGCCACAGGAACATGGAACATTCATATTAATGTACTTATATTTACTTATCTGTATCTGATGAACAAGCTGAATCTGACTCACCCACATTGATATAACGTGTTACTCAAAGGTGACTTGATATGGTTGTTTTGGTAGGAGTAATAAGCTGTAGTTGCCCTGATGTGAGACGTCTACATTAACAAGGTGCAATAGTCAAACTAGAGCATGTGTCTGCGTGGATATTTCGTTTCTGAAGAGCTGGAATTCAGCATTAGTATTGCATCTTGGTTTAGGTGTTTGTCACAGCTCGACTGGATATTTGTTCCGTCATGTCTTGAGTTAGGGAAAGAGTCGGCACTTCGACTTGACTTTCATTTATAAAAACTTTAAAAAATAAACAAATTCAACCCCTCATCAGAACATTTGCACCATTTGGGATCACATGAGGGCAAGGGAACATATCAAACCAGCATCTTCACATGATTACATTACGTTTCAAAGACTGTGATAATCTCCGATATGACATTGTGTGAGGTTGCTTCACTTCCTGAACATTAAACATGGAATCCAGCCAGATGATTCATGCCTGGAACACCAAAGGTCAAATTCCCTTAATCACCCATCGCAATGAGAAAAAACAAAGATTTGAGTTCTGATGTGTAGCAACATATTATTGATCCTCCCAAGATACAAAGTCATACAATAAACAAAGTGGCCACCAACCTTATATCTGAGTGGATTTCAAGAAAAAAATTATTTGGGTCATTAAAACTAGACTTAGATTTAAATCTAAGACTTTTTAAAACCATGATCGAGAAAACAGGTTTCTGTTAATCTGGTTTAAAGGGCCATTTTAGTCTAGGTCTTAGCTTAATCTCTGTCCAAGAAACCGACCCCAGAGTGTATTGTGTACTTGTAGCAGAACTGTTTTAATGACAGTTTAAATGCAGGGAAAGTAATGCTAAAAAATTTACATACAAATACATCAAAACAACAGAAAAAAACAGATGTAGCCTTGATGAGCTTCACGATGACACCTCATTTTCTTCACAATCGATCTCCGGTTACGTATGTAACCATGGTTCCCCAAGTGGGGAACGAGTGACACTGCGTCCCCTAGGGGTCGCTACGGGGAACGCCCTCAGCGTGACTCGTGTCTGAAGATACATATGTAAAAACATCATCCGTTGGCCGGCGACAGCCCATCTGACCACTACCGGCGCGACCATAATATAAGGACCGCCGGTTTGAGAATACATCATTGTTCCGCATCTTCTCTGAAGCTTGCGTCTGCACACCACAGAAGCATCCCAAAGCCTAGGGGTCACACACAGTGTCTCGTTCCCCATCGGGGAACCATGGTTACATACGTAACCTGAGACTCTCCCCTTCAGGGAACTTCGAACTGCGTCCCCTAGGTGTCGCTACGGGGAACGCTATACCCACGCCACCATGCTGAGGGGAGTGCAAGCCAATTTCGCGAAAAAGGCGAGCACTAAGCCAACTCTACCAGGCTAAGGGAGTTGCCACCCGGGACGGTTGATGGTTGTCAGTGACATTATCCCCTACGGCCAGAAAGCCTGAGCTGCATACCCTAAAACCTTACCTGCTGGGTGCCAGCAGACTACCGGACCTGGCAGTTGAGATAGAGAGGGACTCAAAGGTCTGGAATCTGAACGATTAAACCCCTTTAAGGGGATATGGCCAAGCACCTAGTGGTAATTTAACTAGGTCCTGGCCGGTCACTCAGAAGCTACCACTTGCTCTGCACAAGCTTGCTGAGGGACTGTATTAGCTCAACAGACCTTTTGGTAACGACACCCATTAACTTTTTAATTTAACCCAGAAAATGCTATATTTGGGTGGACAAAAGGAGCGGGGCCCAAGGCACAAGCTGGGCTTTTTGTGCTGTACAAAAGAGGGCACGAAGCTGTGAAAGTCCCGCGTAACCCTGACCGTAATCAGGTGCTTGATTTTTAGAAAGAACGCAGAACCTTGATGTGCGAACTTACCACTTGAGTGGATTTTCAAAAGTGCCCAGTCGGTCTAGCGTGCGCACTTACCATAACATGGATTTTAGAAAAGAACGCATCAGAACACTTGATGTGCGATCTTACCACTGAGTGGATTTTTTAGAAGTGCCCAAAGATCTTAGTACGAGATGTGCACTTATCTAGATGGGTAATATATATATATATATATATATATATTCTATGGCTGGGGCGGAGTATTCACCCTTCAGATTGAAGGGGGTGTGTAACTCACTCCCCTGACGCTCAGAAGGGAGCGGCTTGCTCATAGATGACCCTCTAGGTGAGGGGAGCTGCTAGCTCTAGCCACAGCAAGCTCTGGAGGACGCCGAACACTCATTCCGTGCCAGAATCCCGGTTCGAGAGGGAACTTACAGCAATTACGCCCATTTCAAGGGAGCGGCATACTCCGTTTATGTCAAAAATGACCCTCTAGGTGAGGGGAGCAATGCTAGCTCTACCAACACGAGCTCTGGAGGGCGGAGAAATCAACCCTCAGAATGAGAGGGAACTCAGACGCTCAGAAGGGACTGCGGCTTGCTTAAAATTACATAATGACCCTCTAGGTCAGGGGAGCAATGCTGCTCTACATTGCAGTTTTACTTGAGCTCTGGAGGTTGGAGATGCTCATTCCTATAGATCAGAATACTGAGAGGATTAAAAACTCAGACGGGAGCGGTATTCTCATAGGGCATGACCCTCTAGGTGAGATGGTTTAGAGCAAAGCTAGCTGTCCGATCGCTACCAACAGCGAGCTCTGGAGAGCGGAGAGCTCATTCCTCAGATGAGAGGAAACTTAGATGCTCAGAAGGGAGCGGCATGTTCATAGGTGACCCTCTATGGTGAGGGGAGCCATGCTAGCTCGATGACCAACATATATCTCAACAAAACCAGAGAGCGACCTATCAAACAGAGCTCTGGAGTGCGGATTAACTCATTCGTCAGAATGAGATTGGGAAACTCAGACGCTATTAATTTCAGAAGACAGAGCGGCATTCTCATAGGTGACCCTCTATGGTGAGGGGAGCGATGCTAGCTCAACCAACAGGGAGCGCTACACAGAATAGCTGGATCACAATTTAAATCGACGAGTGATGTTACTTCCTCTACAGTCAAAAATCTGCGGTGTTATAGCCGATAGCAACTTTAGAAATGGATCGTACTCATCCATTGGAAACATTGCCAGGCTACGGAATGTAGACTGTTTCTGATCAAGAGGGCAGTTCATGCATTCATGACCCCTAAGACTGGACTAATGAGTAGATGTCTTACTCTGGTGGTTTTGTCACGAATCTGGTTGCCACCTTCCCTCAGGTTTTGCCTCTCTCTGACCCACAGCTGTTGCTCTCTGGACTGCATAGCCCATACCCATTGCAGGCGGGGGAGGGGCATGAGTCGCGAGACTAGCCTTCTGAGCCCATCTCTGATCCCCAGACCGAGATGGTTTGCTAGGACCCCTGGTTGTTCGGGCTGAGACCTGGACTTTATATAAAGCCTTATACAGGTCTTTCAGCAGATCAGTCTGGTACCCTGAATTGCTGCATTTTTCACTCTCCCAGTGTTAGTTACCCCTCTTGTGCAACCCTCTGAAGTGACGATCTGAAGACCTGCCCATTTATTTGAGTAGTATCTGCATATGCCCTGCCATTTAAGCAAAATTCAGGGGCTTAGATGGCAAGGACCCTGCCTTGAGAGAGGATGTTTTTGACCATGCCCACAGCGAGATAAAAGCTGGCACATGGATCCGCACGCCTCTCTTGCACAGGGGGCATCCCCTCATAGCCATTTTCACTGCATCCCCTCAATAAACAGCATACAGATAGTACAAAATGCTGCCTATGAGTCCTACGGTCAGAAAAAAAATATTACTCCAATTTTACAGTTCCACTGGCTAACTTTAAGTTATTCAGTAACTCCACATCGAGATTTATGAAGAAAGTATTACTTGAAGGCTAAATAATTTAGCTCGAGCTGGGGATTTATGGCCAGAAAGATTTATTTTTATGATCCATACCTCCAAGGTCGCAAAACTCATTTGGTAGTACATATGCAGTGCAGGAGGATTGAGAGGGTTCAGTCTCAACTTCCTCGCCCTCAAACATCTCCTGCTCTTCCTGGGCATAACCCAGCAGAGCAGTGGTGTAGTGGAGGGTATACGCAGGTATACGGCGTATACCTACTTCTTTATCAGTCGGCATTCCGTATACCCACATCTAAATCCCATCTGATGCGCATTACTCAGTAGTGTCCTGCATTAGCGAAAATCATGAAAGATCAGCACGAGTAGCTAACCCAATCAAATTGTGAATAAATGCAAATATTCCCCAAAAACACCCCAGAGGAGCCGGCTTCCCTTGAAATATGATAGCAACCGCCCCACCCCACAATAATCTACCAATCTCCAACGCCATTGGATCAGAGCACTGTCAATCATTACTTGATTCGCTGCCTGTCATTTTAGCAATGTTCAAAAGATATGCGCCATTTCAATTAATGAGCAATTAATAAGAAAGATGAAGAGAACTACTCAAGCAAAAATATGTTTTCAGAAAGATTACAAACGACCTTGCTGTCAATGCTACATTGGTGCTGTTTGGCAGATGTTGTTGGTTGGGGAATCCTTTTAGCAGCTCAGCTAACGATAGCGATGCTACAACGGTGTTGTTAGACAGTAGTGTTGACGTGAGTCAAGCGACCGTGCCCGCACCGTGTGGTGCCTGTGTGTGTGTGCGTGTGTATGTGTGTGTGTACGCTCGCTTCGTCCACTCTGAGAGAGGGTGCCGACAACAGAGATTCTGCCTCTTCAGCTGAAGAGGTTAACCAAGGTGAGCACTTTTTAACAACATGACCTTGTAAATTATGTTAACATACCTGCATTGGATAAAAGAGTATATGAAGAGCTCTTTTCCAAAACGCTATAAATCCATTTTAATAGTTTTCATGAAAATGACATTTTTTTTACCTAGACCCAAACATTTTGTTAATATTCAATTTATCCTGTTAAAATGGTCTGTTGGCCATGGTCTGAACATGTTAAACAATGATTGTTAAATGAAACAACAATATTGTCCATTATTTTGTATTTTTGTTCATTATATTGAGTTTCTACTAAATATTGAAACTTATTTTTAGTTGCTTTCCAATATTGTAAAAAAGCACTTTACATATATTTTGGAATTCTTTGAATAGAATAGAGGGCGATGAGGATATTTTAAACCAAATATTGTTTTTCCGTTTAACATTGTTTTAAAAAAATACTGTTGAATTCTGGATTGAATGATGATGATGATATTTTAATGTATGTTCGAAATAAACATGTTCTAATCTCTGGCTGAAACACCATGTTTGCGTTATCTTGAATATAGCGCGTCTTATACGCGCAGATCCGCGCATGCATTAGACCTGTGTAGGACCAGTAATATTTGCAAAATGCCCCTTTTTCTCTGAAGTAGCCTAGAAACTGAAAAGTTCAAGCAGACTACTTGCAAGGTGAGCAAATCCCAGTTGTCCAATTTTCATGTGTGGTGTGGATGGACTAAGGAATAAGGAATAGTTCACCGCAACCGCTCAAAATTTAATCATTACTGTATGTAGTTGTCTCTTCCTGTAGTCTGTGGGCCAGTATTGATTTAGAACCAAAATCTACATGTCTTCTGTGGCTAATATAACGACCCAAAGACTAATTTCATAATGATCCTCAAAAATTCTGTAAAGTCAGGCAGCAGAAGTTAAGTGACAATGTTGAAATACTACTCATTTTGGGGTTAACTAAATATGCACAATTCCAGTCTTATTTGTCACTGTTTATAACCATGGTGTTCAGTCGACTTTGCTGGACCGCTTAAAAAAAAATGGGAGTATAAATTAAGAGTATACCCACTTCTCCAGGGACCACTACACCACTGCAGCAGAGCACTAATCGCTGAATCTGATGATGTCAGGAAGATCGCATCGTCACAATCCAGGAAACAGCTCACTCTCGTTTTCGGCCGACGTGCGCGAAAAAGGGGCGGTCCCGCTCTAACTCATCGGCCATATCCAACTGCGAACCCCGCGATTTCAATCGCCTCCGTGCCTCGGCAGCGGTGGGTACCGAATCGCGGGAAGCAGACGGCTTGCCCCTCTTTCCTTGAAAAGAGGGACACGTGCCAAGACGAGAATATGTGCACAGAGCACGCAAATATCTCCCCTCAAGGACATCGCGTGCGTGCTCCTTGCCCAAACAAAAGACGCAAAGATTGTGTGTGTGTCATCAGGTGTTACAAATAACGAGTTGACACGGATCCACACACAATCTCAAACGCCTTGCTAGTGCTCGCCACCAAGAGTGATAGAGAGAAAAATGTACTCTTACCAGAATGCACGCTTCAAACAAAACAGTCAGTTAATCTGGTTTAAGAGGATGATGTATTCTCCCGGCGGTCCTTATATTATGGTCGCGCCGGTAGTGACGTCATGGGGGAAAGGCTGTCGCCGGCCAACGGATGGTGTTTTTACATATGTATCTTCAGACACGAGTCACGCTGAGGGCGTTCCCCGTAGCGACCCCTAGGGGACGCAGTTCGAAGTTCCCATGAAGGGGAAACCTTATTTTTTAAAAGCTGCGTGAGCCCCATTAAATAATTTTAGTCATAATTTAGATCATTTTCAGATCAGTCAAGATTAAATCAAGGCAACTTAAACATCCCTGAAGGATAGACTAAATAGACTGTGTTTAAGTTAAAGGTAACATAAAACATTACGTAAAAGCCACTAGTTTCGGTTCAGGTTTACCGAACTAAACCGAAAAATAAACCGGAAACTAAATCTGAGAGTTGACCGATGAATGTACTTATTCAATAGTGTAAAGATATGGCACCACCACCAACTTACACAGTTCATAAACATAAACAATACTGTATTAAGCATGAAATATCATTGTCGTATTTATATGGTGATATAAAATATACAAATATTCCATCATTAAATGTTTTTATCATTGCAAATCTTTAAACATCATCTGTAATTTAAAAAAGGAATTTACCTAATATCAAAGTGAGAAGATAAGGTCCTGGCATTGTGATCCTTGCGTTGTTTCAAAATGCATGACAGATGTATAAATCTAGTCCTTGCAACACATGCAAAACCAAAACTGCAAAGCACACTCCTTCACTTCCCCTTTCAACTCTTAAGAAAAATGCTTTTAGTCAACAAAATGAAACATCCCTTTTTTACCCAACCCTTTTCCAAAATGGATATTCACCAATTTTACCAAGAATTGCATTCTAAAGAGGCATTCACAATGAGATGACAAACTTGGGATGTATCCAGTCCTTTTACCTAAGAATACCAAGACTTCTTGAAGTCACTCAGCACTCACTATTTCTTATAAGATTATACATTTTAAAACAAACTATACAAAAACAAAATTACAAGAATGGCAAACATAAAGAGATATTTGACTCATAAGAAATTCTGATGGTGCTTTTGTGAGAAACAAAAAACTTTCACTCTGTTCAGCTATTATGATAATCTGTCCATCAATTTCATTAAACTAAGATTGTATCCTTGTACAAGGTAATTTACATGACAAATTATTGTTTGAATATGTGAATAAAACAAGTTGTATTTATTTTTTTATTGCTGAGCTGTGGATGAACATTCATGCTGCCCTTGCCCAGTAAACAGTCTGTATGAAGAAAGCACCTATTATAATGTATATGATTAAGGTCCAAAATTGCTTAGTGTTAAATATCAGTAAAATATGGCTTTTTAAAAGAGCATCATGGCCCACACTGTTTTCATGTGGAGATCAGGAATTGTGTTTGACATTAAACCCCTGCTGGCATGCTGTATTTCTTCACTGACAGCTAATACGGTAAGCCAACGCTTCAAGTAAAATGTTAGAGTTTATGTTTAATTTGCATCTATAAAAGAAAGAGTGATGGAATTACTTAATATGAAAATATCAAAAGATCTCTGTAAAGAAGTGAAGCAAACTGTTTACATGTGATATAAATTACAAAAGGGAATCAAGAAACCACATCAGATATGCAGTACTCTGAAATGGAGTTAACGAGTAGCATTCAGTGGGATTTCCTAATCATTTTCCTGATTTAGCCGGATGCATTTTGAACCCATTCAGAGAATAGCTCTGTTCTCAGAATGTGTTAATACACTGTGTAAGCTGCAACACAGATTTGAGGAAGTGCTCTTTTGGACATGGAGTGTAGAGACTGTGAACATTTTCACATTTCCTTATAGTCCAGAGATATACAAACTAGATTTACAGTGTATTTACAGTTGCTATTTTATACTATGACAGTTACATTCAGAGGAAACTTGTGCAGGGTACAAACATGTATTAAACTGTTGTTTAAACATATTTTAATTTAAATTAAATAATGTAGGTATACAGTGGGCAGTCATAATAAAAGGCAGACATCATACAGTAGGCTAACATTAACTCATTAGCGGGTGTCTTACAATTACAACACGAGAGGAAGACACACAGCAGAGGGGTTGTGGGTGTGTCACTGTGAATGGCTACAACTACTGCTTTCTCTCTTCAAGGTTCCTTATTCTTTATAGAACACATCTTGAAAATCTGTCAAAAACACTTGACTACTAATAATAAATGTTCATACTTGTTGCTAAAGCTCTGTTAACAACTGATAATTTTATAGTGCCACCATGTTCAGCGAAGACAAACTGATACTTTGATGCAGGAAAAGAGAATCCACACTTACATTACAGAGATTTCTAGAGAATTCATAAGAATCTTTTTTAATATTAGTGCTTAATAATGACCAAAGAGTCTTTGTTTTCTTCATATACAAATAATTATTCCTACTTGGACACTGATGATTGGATATAATGAACAAGTCACTGCTGACTTTTGTTCCTTGTCTTGCAATTCTGGCACCGTTTTTGCATCGCACTTTTGTGTGTTAATGGACTGTTTTCTGGTATTTAGTGCTATTATCCATTCAGAAGGTCCTAGGTCCTTTATTTTGTGAAAAATTGAAAATCAATAATATTTTCCATCAAACAGCTTCTACAAATGTGTTCTGTAATATCAACATTGACATAGTCCTGTTCTGAATCATCGTTTTCCACATTGATGTAGTCTGGTTCAGAGTCGTTTGGATCTGCATTAACATAATCTTGATCAGAGTCAGAGTTGACATCTTCATGATCACCATCATCCATATCCACAACCTCATAGTCATCCTCAGCGTGGTCTTCATTCTGGTTATTATGGAGCACATCTAGCATATTAACTGCATCTTGGGATACAAAGTACATTGAAAAAAAAGTTTTATTATTGTGGTAAGATGTTTAAGCATTGATATTTGCAGGCATCCAAAGTAAAGGTAAAGCAAGTTGAAATAATGAAATAATTGAAATAATTCTCACCTTGTGAACCGGAGCATATTTGGAATTTCTTTTGTTTTTGTCTCCTCCTCACCAGGAAAATGATGATCAGTGCAGATAATATGAGCAGTACAGCTGATACCACAGCACCAATAATAATAATTGAAGAAGCTGAAGGAGAGATTTATAATGCATTAACAAGACATCCATACACCCTATTTTCAGAATGGACAAATCATTCCATATTTTTCAACTAATTGTTTTATTGATTATTCAGCTCGCTTATGAGTCAAGGTGCGATCACATATATTGTTGCTATGCAAAATTTCATAGAATCTGTGCTATCAGGAGTTTCGCACAAGGGAATAGTTCCCTATGTATAATATAAGTTTCGCTCATGGAAATGCAATTTTGCTGACTTGAACAGCAGAAAGCTGCTTGGTTTGAAAGTGATTTCTGTGTGAGCTGTGCTTCATTCATCACTATACTGCCCTTACGAAAAATACGTTTATTCAAGTGTGCTATTAGTATAATTATTTTAAACTAAAAATAGGAAAGTATACTTTTAATGTACTTCTCAGAAATGGGCTTTATGTACTTCTCAGAAATATACTTAAAATTACATTTAAGTATACTTGACTTGTAGTTAGAAAAAGTCTAAATATATTTGAGCTAAAACAAAACAACAGATGCTTCCACAAGTAATCTTACACGATCATCAGACATAAAACAGCATCAAAACTGTGTAACGTTATGAAATAAAATGTCGACCAATTACTGTAATAATGACTGTCAAGCTTTGGGGTGTTGATCATTCTGAATCCATTTTGTCAGCTTTTTGTTTAAAATGTTGTTTATTTCTTTATTTTTTTTATTTATGAAGCTTACCCACATTCAAGTGTTTAAAAAAGAATGCATGAAGCTAGAATAAATTTGTATTTTCAGATATTCATACAACAAAATAAATACAAATTAAACCTACATAGGGACATAGTAGTATACTTAAAATATGATGTAAAGTTCACTTAAAGAAAATGTACGAGTGTACTTGCCGTATAAAACTACTAAACTAGTAGTTTACTGAGACTATACTTCAAAGTGTACTAAACATGTTACTGCAATTATTTAATTTAATTATTATAAAAGCACTCAGTTTTGTTGATACTGTGAGTGTTCACAAATAAAAGTAGATCCTTTACAGTTCCGAAATGATGTATTACTCTTACCTTTATCAGAAAAAATGACCGCGTAGGCAATTTTACGTTTTTTTCACCGAATAGAATGCAAATGATTGCCCTGGTGCCTCCATGTCCTACAGAGCACGCTTTAGCTTCCACTCTCTGCACAAACTTGCATATAGGCTAGTGCACATTATTATTATAGCACAGGTTTAACGTTTAAACATAGTAATAGGCTTGAACTGTTTTAGTATAGGCCTATCTATATACTTTATTTTAGGCAATTCATGATGATCAAACAAAGGCTATGATCAGCTCACTTTCTGCCACTGGCCACTTGATCGCTACTTTAAAAGACAAAAACGTATAGCCTATTTAACAAACAAAAATGCTCCAAACATTTTTCTAAATGAACTTCTTAAAAAAATGAAACAAAATATTATAATTTTGCCATTACATACTAAACTGAGCTATTTTAATAGCCAAAAGAGTAGAATAAGTCGTTTTGGGACAAGGGTGAAAAAAGACTGCTCAGGTCGGACTCGGGCCGGTAATTCTGATAAGCTGTCAGACACGGGCCGGGCTAGGGCATGGGGGCGTTTTGGGCCAGGGCCTGGCTGGGGCCTAAATTTAAGGCCCGTGCAGCAGTTTTAATTTCGTTGATGAATAATTTTCATCATTATTTGTTAACGACATTTTTTTGACTGACTACAATGAAAACTCGTTGTGAACGAAAACTCTTTTTGAATGACAAAAACAATTACATGAATCTATTGACATTTTTGCCAATGAATAAAAACGAGACGAAAATGTTAGGGAGGGATGATTTGGGAAGAGATTCATTCAGAACGAATCAGCTGCATATGCGAACATATGAACCGGTGGGACATAAGCTAAAATGCACTTGCTGAACGGTGCATAAAGCGTTCAAAAATGTCAATATCTGGGAGTAAGAGAAGAGCAGGCATATGGATAAATTTGACGGCGCAAGAGAGAACTCAATCCGGTCCGGTTTTCTGAGTGCAGACACTGAAGCATACACACACAGAAAGCACGTCTCACACAGCGCGAGTACTCGAAATACACACAAGATTATGTTGAAATGTCTGTTTTCATGAGTATTCACATAAACACAGTTGATTATGTCTTAAGTGAACATAAACAGTAAGGAGAACATGTATCAGTACAGTGCATCCGTGCATTCGGTTTTAAAGGATAGCAGCCTAATTTAGTTGCTTTTGTCCGAGTCATTGATGTTAATCAAGCAACAAAGGAAAGACATGCAATCACTCTAGTAAAAAAACTTTCAAACTTTAGTAGCCTTAAATAATAATCTAAATGTATTTATAGAAATAAAAATGTCTGCTTGAAAGAATGAAGAATATGGTAAACAAGTTTTTATAATCAATGCATAATTAGTCCAAATAACCATTGGTATTTCATTCAAAATATCATGTTCTTGTTCTTATGAGAAGTGGTTTTATTTAATTTTAACAAAGGCATGTTGTGTATCCCCGCAGTTAAATTGCAGTCTATCATGATAAAACCTTAATATCAAGCCCATATAACGAGTTTGGACATTTTAGAGAACTGCTTAATAAATGCACTGTAACTAAACCCATTAGATTTTAGCCGACTAAATTTACTGTAGATTTAGACTTAATCTAAAAACAATTCAGATGACTAAAATATAACTAAAACTAAATCAAAATGTATTGTCAAGATGAAGACTGCTGTCCCAGAATTCCCTGCATGACACTTCTCTTTTGATGTTTCTTCTTATCAGTTGTGTACATTAGGGTTTTATTTTACATCTAATGTTGATAAATGAATGTTTATGGTATTATTTTAGTATCATGTGTGTTGCCATGATGGTGTTTAGTGTTTATGTGAGTGACTCTGTGCACCTTCTGTATATTAGTATTCCCCGCAGCTTGTGTAAGAGCTGTTTGTGATTTATCATGCGTCTTTCTCATTACCACTTGATTTTAGTGTGCTAATTAGTATGGTATTACAATGGTATAAAACAGATATTAGTACTTTAAAACTTAGTTTTTTAATTTATTATCATTATATTAGGTATAAAAAGTTATTTTTTTTACTGTGAATTTAAGTTTAGTCTGTAAAACCTAAAATGCTGCTGCCATATTCTTTTTACGGTACGTTTCAGGCAACCACATATGTTGGTATTTTACTGTAAATGTCACACAATTTTTTTTAAGATTAGTGTACACCAGCACTCTTGAAAATTAGGGAGGGAAAAAAAGGGAAAAACGAAGTCCTCATACCTGAACATATGACTCCAGCCTTATTAGTCCCATGACAATCATTTACATTCTTTGGATGAATGCACTGTGTGATGGATGACTCTTCTCCCTTACATTTAACCTCATTTGGGAAGACGTCATAACTCCCTTCCCCAAAAAGAGCCTGGCCATCTGCAATAACAGCTCTTCCACAGTCCAACTCTCTACACACCACAGCAGCAGCATTAATGTCCCAGATGTCACCACACACTGTCCCCCATTTGCCATTATAGTGGATCTCAACTCTTCCCGAGCAGGCATCTGAACCATCGACCAAACTAATGTTTTGAGCTCCTGTTAAACAGAGAAAATTATGCAAATATTCAACTCACATATTCTCAAATAAAACAATCTGCTGTCTGCTTTAAATGGATAGTTCCCCTAAATATGAACATTCTACAATGTAACATTTACACACCCTCATTTCAATGCAAACCTTTACAACTTATTTTCTTCTGTGAAACAAAAAAAAATCTCCTGCCTGTTCTGTTAATAATTTAGAAGTGAAAGAACAGTTTGTTCCATTTGAACAAATCGTTGATTCACAAAAGAGCTTTCACAAGTTTGTGTTCCCATGTAATCTTTATGCTATTAAGGTTAAATGTAGTTGGTTTGCTGTCTGCAGTGGAGGGGCTCAAGGAAGCAGCCTCAACTCGAGCTAAGATATACCCCCTGTTGAGACTACTAATGCTTGAGAGATGAATACAGGTAAAGTTGTCGTGGAGGTGGAGGGATGCAAAAACAACCGATGCTGCAGCAAAGTGTGCAGCTGCTTACATCCCCTGGAAGTTATTTGAAATACTAGATGGGTTCTCTCCTCCTGAAATGACATTTAGGAACTTCTCCTGAATGATTTACTCAGGAATTTGACTGATGCAGTTCTAAAGTTCTGACTCAGTAATCACGGTAGTTAACATCTTGTTCATTTTATTCAGACTTAAATTGCAGTATGATCCTCACACAAAGGTACTGCATGGTTTCAGAAGACCTGGAATACATGTATGGACAGCTTATGTGCTTGAAAGCTTAAAAAGTTAACCATCACAGTCTTTTGCATTTCTCCTTTTTCTCATTTCTCTTTTTGTATTCCAAAGAAAAAAAAAAGTAATTCAGATTTGCTAAAATTTGAGTTAACTATCCCTTTATCAACAATATCGAGATGTTTATCAAAGCTTTTGCGACATTGAGAGGATCACTCACCAGTAACCAGGTAATCATTCAAAAGCATGACTGTCAAAGAGAAAACATAAGGTTCTTTCTTTAGAACATTTATCACAAAGGTTTTATGTAGATAATAAAATGTTTTTGCTGTCCTACATTTCTTTTTGATAACACAAACATGACAAATTTGTTTGCAATAAAAACTGATTTTTATGCAGGCCAAAAGTGCTAACAACACCCCCCCCCCACACACACATATACATACATACATACATACATACACACACGCACACGCACACGCACACGCACACGCACACACACACACACACACACATTTTATATATATATAATGATTATTTAATAATTTAAAACAGTGAATATCATTTGATATAATACAAAATTAAATGGTGTCAATTTAAACTGTTTACCAAGTGTAAAATCAAGCAGTAGGCTCAGCATTTCTGTTCTTTCATTGATCGATGTGCGTGATGTCTATCTCTGTAGCTCTTCGCATGTTCCCTGAGTCAGACAAACACTAGCTTGGTGTGAACAGAACTACAACAGTTCCGCATTTCACTAATCCCTCCCCCATCTCACGAAACACTTCAGCTGCTCAGAGTTAACCAGGGGAAATGGCTCAATATTTATCTTCATGTAGAGACTAACCTCAGTAACCACTGAGATCTGTAAAATAGCCACTACCCTCTGTACTAAATATTCTCTGTACTAAATATTCTCTGTACTAAATATTCTCTGTACTAAATATTTAGCACTTGTTTTTCAGCATTTTGCCAACTGATGTGCACTGTAACATGCTAGTCAGTTTCCACTAGACTTTACAAATCAATAATTCATTGTCAGCTTTTGTTCTTTATAAAAGCAAACAAGTTGCTTTTTCGAATGAGACTGCTTGAGATCTCTTTGAGGGCTTGTGCTCTAAATGTGCTGCTGCACTTGGACATCCTCACATTGTTCACTCATTTCAGAAACTTGTGGTTAAATGTGTATTTAAAGACAGACCACACTGGCCAATACAGACTATTAGTACAGCCTACTTCCACCCTTTATGAGTAGCAGAGCTGTATCGTCAGTCCAAATCAGTCTACTTTTAAGTTAGTGCTTCAGATCTGAAACCATTGAGCCACACCACCTTACATGGAGGTGCCAACTTTATAGAAGAACTGTCAAAAACCTGGTGAACTGCTGTTGTATTAAAAGCCTGTCATAAAAAGCTGGTATGTTATATAGACAGGGCAGATGATATAATTCTACTCACCACTACCTCTCACACACCCTGAAGCCTCAGTTTAACCCAGGTGTGTCAAACTCAGTTCTTGGAGGGCCACAACCATGCAGAGTTTAGTTCTAACCCTGCTCCAACACACATAGGGCCTACTATGCAGCTTTCAAAAAAGCCTGAAGGACTTGATTAGCTGGATCAGGTGCATTAAATTAGAGATTAATCTAAAATCTACAGGGCTGTGACTCTCCAGGAACTGAGTTTGACACCCCGGCCTGCTCACCTAAATGGCGTTTCACACTGAGCACGATGCGAAAAAGTAAATTGTGCTTTCACACAGAGCGTGAAACGATTGATGCTGCTATTTCAAGCTTGAACTATAGGTGGAGCTGCCTAGCATTGCGTTTTTTCCTCAGATAGGCCTATGTATCTGGTATATGGATTTAACATTGTCCGCTGCTCAATATACAGCAAATTCGCCAAATTGTTGTATATACATTTCTTCTTGCAATCATATATTAAATGCTTGTGTAAATATATTAGCAATGTAGGATTTTTTTCTTCAAACAAGCTGCAAATGGAAACAGACAGTGGGATTGTAACTGGTGGATATGTGAACAAACTCGAGGTCTGTGCATGTTGTGTGCAAAGTTGCAGTGAAACGGTTCATTCGCACTTTCAGAGAGCGTGTTAAAGAGGAAGTCATTTTTGCATACCGCACTAATTAAAGGTTCATGGTGACGGGTTCAGCAGAAGTAAGGCTGTTGTAAACTGCTACAATATTACAGTTTTTCCACATTTAAACCCCATTAAAGACACTAATCCCCATTCTCAATAGCCTAAACCAATTTTTCAAATAAATCACTCTTTCTGCAAAACCTTAAACAAATTCAGGCAGTTTAGAGACTGTTTGCAGATGTCATCCCAGACAGCAACATAGTTTTGGCCCAGATCCAGCCCACATCTGGCCCGTGTGAAATCCATGTAAAGTGTCAGGTTAAGTGATGCGGAGTGTCTATTTACACTGACTCCGCCCACCAACGTGTGATTGGGCCAGTCAACATTACAAAGGACGGCCAATAGAGTGGGGGAACTATGACGTCACTATGTAGGCGGATCAGCTGTTGGCATGAAACTGGTTCCCTCGAAAATGTATTTTTCCATAGGCTTTTGGATTATCGCAAAAAATAAGCTCAGTGTTCAATCATAGTTCACGAAACTTACATGTTTTGTCCATCAAGATAATCTTCACAAAATAATATAACATTGATGAATTTTGAAGCCTAAATAACAGCGGCAGAACTGAAAAGCTAAACTTGGGCTATAAACGAACTACTGCACCACGGTCGCTCGCCTTCAGCGTCACCTGCACCGCGCTCCCGACAACTTTATCAAACTTATTTTTAACGTTCAGAGACAAGGATTTACACTCTATATTAATTTTAATCCACGCTACATGAACCTTTCAATAAAAACATAGTCAATCTAAAACTGAAATGAGAAATTAGTAGCCTAATAAATAGTATAGTGAATAAATGAAATAATATTAACTAAATGACATTTATAGCAAGTATTTCTGTACATTTCGAAATAATGTGAATTAAGTCAATAAATGATTGATTAATATGAATTAAAAACGTATCGCTGCTTATTCAATCTTTTAAATAACAGAGTGAGCGAGTTTGCATATAAGATTAAACTTATTTTAGTGAATAAAGTATCACATTTCAGCTCTCATTTTGTTTGGGTGGTTACACAAAATTGTATTTTATCCTTGCTTCTATGTAATCCTCAATCTGCTTTCTAACAGATTCTTGTGGTCATAAACATTTCATTTTAATGTGGCTTTAAGCACTATGCATCATCAACGTTTCACTTTCACCACGTAAAGGTACTGAAAAACAAAACATACTCAAGTTGTCAAGTTCTGTATGTTTTCTGACTGACCACAGCTCTGCCCAAACTTGAAAAACTGCTTAATCTCTGATGGACGCAAAGGACAACTCAAATCTGTTCACTTTTTTTCCACTTTATTTTCTTAAAGCTGGTTTGATAGATAGGGATGGAACAGAATAGCTTGATAACCTTTCAGATACACAAACAAAAGACATGAATTAGTTACAAATAAATCTCAATGACACTTTCTCAAAGTAATAATTAAACAATACACATGCTTAGAGTAACGTTACTTCCAAGTTCAACGATCACATGATAAAGTCTTTAACTATTTAACTTAAATTGCACATTACAACCCAAGCAAAAGTCATATACAACATGACCTCAACACATTCAAATCACACTCTGTCCTACTAGTTGCGTCTTTGGATGATGAGGAGCTGTGGTCATAGCATCTCTTCAGGAACGGGTGAGCGGGCCAACCGAGCTCTTACCAAACATTTAAATGCCATGCCTTCCCTTTGGGTGCGCAGGTAAATATGGTCCCAAGAGCACTTCCTGAGAAGTTGGTTCCACCAACTTTGTTGCATGATTTCCCCTGTAGGTTGGGAGTGCCCTGAGTGTCCTGGGTGAATCTAGGCTGCTCGATACACCTTGTAACTATGAATTGACACAACACCTCCCACTTGACCTCCTGGTTCTTCAACCCAAGGAGGTCACACCAGTACTGTGATGTGTTGGATTTAGTCACTCCATTTTTTGATCCTGTTGCTGCTGCTGCTCTTCAATTGGAAGCAGGACAACTATCCGTCTGACATCCCTGTGAAGAACTGTTGCAGGTATCTTGGTTGAGTGTTTCTTCATTTTTTGAGTGGGCTTCGCGGTTGCGACTGGGTAGCTGGGGAAGGATCGGAGGTATACATCCCTCACAATTCCCTTCCTGTCAGTGTTGACATCAATGACTCTGGCAAGCCTGAACTGACTTCTCAAGGCGTTCTGGTCAGCCAGCCAGATGATATCCCCAATTGCCACATTCCTGTGAGCTGTGTGCCATTTGGTCCGGACAAACAGGTTTGGTCCGGCTAACTGGCTCCATTTCCTCCAGAATCGGTCAACTTCTGTTTGGATGGTTCTTAATCTCTTGTAAGAGTACCCTTCAAAGTCAAAGGTTCCTGGATCTCCTCTGGGTCCAGTTCTTCCGAGCAGAAGTGAATTCGGGCTGATGTATTCTACACTGTCCTCTCGGCTCTGAGTCCTGGCATCAATAGGTCGTTCATTAGCGAGGTTGGAAGCCATATAAAGGAAAGTTTGAAACTCACCCCATGTGAAGACTCCATTACCCCCCAGATTTTGCAAAGCCCGCTTCACAGTCCGGACAGCAGCTTCCGCAGGTCCGTTTCGGTGAGGTGAGTCTGCTGGATGGATCTTCCAGCTCCATTCTGTGCCGTGCTTGGAGACTTCATTTTCAAGCTCTGATTTTTCCAGTCGGTCCAGAAACATATAAAGCTCTCCGAGGGCAGGTCTGGCTCCGACAAAGTCCTTTCCAGGATCCGACCACAATTTCCTCGGATGTCCTCTCAGTGCTGTGAATCGTTGGTAGGCTAACAGGAAGCCTTCAACTGACTGGTCACTGACGAGGTCTGTGTGCATAGCTCTGGACACCATGCAACAGAAGACAATTCCCCACACTTTGAGTTTCACCTTCTTTCTCACCTCATCTTTCACTTCGTAAGGTCCAAATAAGTCCACTGTCGTGTACTCAAATGGATTGGCTGGTGTTATTCGCTCCGATGGAAGGTCACTCATGATCTGTTGACATCTTTGGGCCTTGAGTCTCCTGCATGCCACACAGTTGTCCACGATCTTCTGAGCTAGTTTCCGGCCTCTTACCACCCATGCTTTCCTTCTCATCCGGAGGAGTGTGCCTGTGATTCCTTCATGATTTGCTCTGTGGGCCTCTTGAACTAGAAGAGTGGATACCCATGATGTGCAGGGCAAGATTGGTACCGCAGTTTTTTCTTCATTAAAGATTTGGAATCTTCCTCCACAGAGCAAAAGTCCAGTGTTTCCATCTCTGACCACAGCAAGCCTGCTGAGTGTGGTGTTTGGCAAGGTTACCTCCTCTTGAGCCGCAAGGAAGAGATCCCTGAGCGCATCTTCACACTCCATGATGGTAAGTCTAGCTTCCTTGACTCTGGACTTGATCTCAAGAGCTGAAGGAATTACCTTCCTCTTTGGCTTGCTCGTGGTTGAGGTTTTGGCCACCACTTCTACCACTTTGTGGCAGCTCTCCACACCCAGGCAATGACTCTCATCAACCTGGTTAAACTGCTGAACTTACTGATGTCAAGGATTTTCCTCACTGGAGAACCAGCAGGTGGCCTCCGGACCTGGATTTGGTGTCCTCTCACGCTAGGGTTGCTTTGCAGGTCCTCGTTTTGGTCAGAGGTTGGAGACATTGCCATTGCACTGGCAGGTGAAGCGTGCTGTGTTTTTTTCACCTGTGCTCGGGTCAGTGCTGCTGTAAAACATTTCCTTTGGAGCTTGTTTATACCTTCTTTGGCATCTGCAGCGACATCTTTGGCTGACTTTGTCGGCCACTCCTCAAGAGTTCAAGAGAACAAGAGTTCTCTTTGAGGTCTTCTGGGGTTGCTCCTCTTGTTGTGAGGTCAGCAATGGTTTGCTCACCTGGAATCCACCTCCAGTCTTCAACTGATGTGGACTTCTGGATCTCTCCCACTCTTTTTGCAAAAAAGGTTTGGTACCCATAACTGTCCCTTTGGATTGCACCCAGCACAGTTTGACTGTCCAGCAGATGGAGCCAACGCTCAACCTGCATCCGACTGTGCTTTTCAATGTATTTCCTGAGTCTTGCAGCGAAGACAGCACCACAGACCTCAGCCTTCACTGGTTCTCCCTTTTGGTCTAGTGGTGTAAGCTTGGCTTTGGACTCAACAAGCCGGACCAGGATGCCTTGCTCGGTCTCCCACCTGAAGTATGCAACAGCTCCATAGCTCTGGTCGCTCCTGTAAGGCCCGGCTCGATTCGACCCAATGACGGCAGTCGTTCAGCGGGTGAAGGGCTTTGCGTGTTACAGTCTTTCCTTTTCACGACACAACAAGAACATTAAAATGGAACACTTTTTCTTATTATATATTTTGTCTCGTTATTTCATCTGACTCCATAAAATGAAAAGGGTTTTAATGATATCTGTGCATCATTAAAACAGGAACGAATGATTGATTATTCTTTTCAGCTCTTTTTTAATACTTTACCCGCTCAGACGTAGGGAAGCCATATCGCTCAGAGGCCCTGTTTTCCACAGGTCTCACGGACACAATCTCGTCAGGCCCGGTCACCAGTCAGAGGTAAATTATGGTTATGTATCTAAGATTTGCCGTAAATTCACACGTACACAATCAGAGACATCGAATAACCCTCATGGAGTCCCCTCAGAACTTGAGTTCAATAGTTTTCTTCAGTAAAGGTTTTTGGCCACTATCAGATATGTTAGCAGATCAATATGCTACCCTCATAATAGCTTTGGATTGGCCAAAACCTGGTTTAAAGTAACATTAAATCAAAAGTCAGAGGTATGGACGTACCCGAATTCAGTTTGATCAGACGGCGTTCGCCGTCCCTGAATGGAATTAACCCGTCCCCACATCCAAGCACACTTAAAAGATGCCGGATATTAGCCGTCGCTAAAACTGACGCAGGCTTGCGGAAATATACGGATCCGCTACTCTAATAGGGAGAAAGCAATCTTTAGAGGCAGTTAGAATAGAATCAAACGTTACAATTTATTGACCAGGTAATCAAAACAATAATTCGAAGCTCCAACGTTACAAGAATAGAATCATCAGTTAACCATACCTGGCAATGAAAAACTACACACAGCGATTTGTGCGGGCAGTCAAACCTACAGACTTCCAGATGTTTGTGTCCCCTTTCCTTATATACCCAGATAATTACTTTAGAATTTGCAACCAAATGGCTTCTTGAGATCCTGTGGCCGGGAATACTTATTTACATACAGGAGATGTTTTGAGTAGGGGATCAGGGGGAGGGCACGCCTTTAAGTTGTGCACTATATTTTCTCATACTTTAGAACTTCTTTTAGCTTTTCCTTATGATTGGGAGAATGAGACCATTTTACCAGACGCACTGAGACATTTCAAAAGATATCAAACATGTATGGTTACTTTTTTGTACATATCACATTGCATGGATTTTTCAGTGAATTTTAGGTGGTGAGGGGAGGGGGGAAATGATGAGACCGTCAGTACAGGGTGTGGATCCCCCAGTGTGCTGCACCCCTGGATGTTACTGTTACATATGCAAGAGACAGCTTTGTGGATTCACCGGCTGGGCCTTTTGTCTTCTCGAGGGGGGGCCCAGGTATCCTGGATGTTACTGTTACATATGCAAGAGACAGTTTTTGTGGATTCACCGGCTGGGCCTTTGTCCTCTCGAGGGGGGGCCCAGATATCCTGGCACCAGTCTTACAGTTCCTTCCTCTGGCACTGTTTTGGGCCACTTACAGGGTTCCCTGCAGTGTCATTTCAGTCGTTGTAAGGTGGGCAGTCTTAAGGGGCTGAGGGTTAGGATAGTGTTGGTGGATGCTTTTACTGATCTGATGAGGTGTCGGAAATAGCAACATTGGAATAGTGTGAAGGAGAAGATGAGTGCGCTTCCAACTGCGCAACCTCGAAGTACCCAGTCCCACCAGGTATATGCGGTCTGTGCCGATCGGGTAGATGAGCTAGACAGAATCTGTGCAGTCTTTCGCGCCAAGTTTGTCTCTACCTGCGCTTGAGAAAGGTGGTACTCTGTTTGGAGGATGACGTTCTGTACCAGGTCCATCGTGTCGATCAAGGCTTGTGTTCCGTGTTCATAAAAGGTGTCGTCCCACCATGGGGAGACCTCTGTGTCCTTTGGCATCCTTCCGAGGATGTCGATCTGGCCCATAGAAAAGTCCTCTGTCACTTCCAAGCAAAATGAGTGATCAGCAGCACAGGTCAGTCCTCCATATGTGAACGAGTTCATCTCACTGATGACACACCACTGTGTATGAGACACCTGAATCGCATTTGAATGGCCATGCAAAGATTCAACACTTATGAGTTTGCTATCATTGGGAGAGAAAGGTTGTAATGTGTTACATGTACAGACAACATAATTGTGAGTTTCATGACAACAAGTGCGACTGGTAAATAAGGTCTCAGTACCCTTCAACGTCATATATCCAGTGAAGTGATCCCATTTAATTACCTGATCTTTAACTACCATGCCAATGGATCGAATATTAGTGGAATTTGGATAAACTTGATCTGGGTGGATTAAAGGAAAAGTGGCAAAAAATCCAATACAACCAATACATTCGTTTCCAGTATACATCATAATTGTGGATAATAATTCTGAATACTTTACATTTTTCATTTTTTCCGAAGAGAACCATCTATGTAAATCTAAAACCTCAATTAAATCGTTCAAAACATGTCTCGGGGTCTTGTGAAGACGAAGATCTAAAATTTCTTGTCTTGTTGCAGTGAATAAATCTTGTGCATATGATCTGCAGGCTAAGTCACGTTCGATGGTACGGGTCTGATTGAACAATGTGTGGCTGATCGTTAGAAGCGCCTGCGCTTCGGAACGAACCGCTTTGATAATATTATCATTGCTATTGGTGATGTGTTGGAAAACAGTGGCCATTTGATCTGTCAACCATGTGGAGAATTGAGATTGTTTGGTTATTTTATAAGTGTTGGCTGCTGAATTAATTGATCCGAACAGGCCGGCTATACTGCTGAGCAGGTCTCGTTTTGAGCGAGCAGGTGGAATTTGGACGGCAAGTCTGTCTTTGTAATCAGAAATTAAATCATCGATTCGTGACTGTAGCCATGCATACGACTCATCATTAGTATTACAATGTTTTGTATAGGCAGAGAGTATATTGGAAATGTTATAAGTTACATGTGTCATTACCAAATTTACATCATGTAATAAAGTCTTGTTGATGTTTCCCCTAATCAGTCCACCAGGAGGAATTGAGTGCAATTCTGGACACTTTTTGGGTTTAGTGTATCCACAGGTGGTCAAATTAAAACAGTACTTAACAGTCCATGAACAGTTGTGTGGATTGGTGAAATTGTCTATGCTATGCGAACATTCCCCGACACAATACATTCCTTCCTTTCGGTTGGTCCAGACAAAAGTTTTTGGTTTTGGCTTGTTAGGTGTGTACGACGTGAGATCGTACATTAGCTCGGTGAATCTCATATGTGTGTCATTATGTGTTTCTGTATGTGTGCACCTATATGTTGCAGGTTCCAAATTTTTAACATAGTAACTAGGGGTGGGCATAGATAATTTTTTTTAATCTAGATTAATCTAGATTAATTTTGGAATTAATCTAGATTAATCTAGATTAAAATGGCTCATTTGAATTCTGCCGAAGGCATTCAGAATATGTGTGCTACCCAAATAATGACTAAAAGTAAGTCTTTGAGAACGGGTTTCTCAAGCCAGGTGGCGCATTAGACCAGGGGCGCATCTCCTGTTTCCAAAATGCATCACAAACTGCTTGAGAAAGCTGTTCTACTATGATAATTGGTGATGAAAATAAACTATGTTCAATAAGATGTACTTGTGTTTACTAACTGTTTATTCAGTTAAACATGAATTTTGAACTGTAGGCCTACATAAGAGGTCGTGATGAACTGTTTACAGTTTCCATTGGGAAGCTTCTTAAAAATAAATTTTCCCTGAAGCAAACCCGGCGGCTTCATAGCTGCATCCATGTTAGCACGTCACGTCTGATGTGGTAATTTCACAGTAACGTTAGGCATACACACAGGTTCGAAGCAGAGGGTGACACGGGAGTAAATTCTCAAGTTCACATGAGACCTAAAGCGCATCCTGTTTGCTTAAAAGCGCAACGTTTCGTTGTTATTCTGAGTGCACACAAATAAACGTAGAGTCTTTACAGATTCGAAAGATGTATTAGGCTACTTTTATCTGTATGACCAAGAATGACGGAGATTTTAAGAGCAAGTGAGCGCACCGGAGCCTGTCCTGCGCAAACGCGCGTCCACACAAACACTTCAATAGCGCACATTTCTCTAGGTTAACATCATATTGAGCGGCCATGTAAAGTTGCTACTACATACATCTTTCAGATGAAAAGCCATGTTTGAGGTTGATGAATGATAGGTGAGCGTTTGGATGTCCTGTCCGATTGTATTACCACATAGACCAGCCGTTAACAATCTGTCCATCACGGACTGCGAGCCTCTAGTTCGAAGACTCGTTCTCGCCCCCTACAGTGCAATTCGGCTAGGTATACATCCGCGCTAAAATATCAGGGTGAAAGTCATCATAGTGCGTAGTATAGACCCAGCTCCCAACCCAACTTTGAGAATAGATTAACGGCGATATTTTTTTTATCGCCGATAAGAGTCTCGCGTTAACGCAGCACGTTAACGCCGATAACGGCCCACCACTAATAGTAACATAATTTTGGGTCTATGCCATTGTTATTGTTTTCGTGTAGTGTGTACATGTTACCTATTGTTTCACCTGGATCTATTTTAAGTTGATACCAGGCAGTGAGGTTGTGCATGAATTTTGGTGCTTGAGTGTGTCCTGAAATGTTTCTTGTAGGTGGGTGGGTGTTACCTGAACTACAACAAATTTGTGGTGTGCAATTTGGATCCGGTACTAATCCGGGAGGCCATGTAACTGTCTCTTTTGGTGTGACTGTGATTTTTTTGTGTGGATGGCCCCTTGGAGTATTTCCACACCCACCTCCCACATTTCAGGTTGTGTGTGAGTGAAATCCTTTGGCCCAGTCTGATGCACGTGGGCCCAGACACTTTCCTTTCATCTGGTCTCCATGGGATCGCTGCAGTCGACCTGGAAGACAAGAGGAGAAGACAGTGACATTTATTTATTGTATTTTTGTACTTTTGAATGATTTGCACTGAGACATGTGGTACCATCGCAGTTTCCCTTTTACAGTTGTGGTCACACAGCTGTTGCATATAGCTTTAACTTCGTATGGGCCATGCCATCGGGGTGTGAATGCACCTTGCTTCACAAAAACGCGTACCATTACCATGTCTCCTTCTGAGAATTTCACCTCAGAGGTTGGGTTGAATTGTGTATCATTCGTTAAGTCTGATTGCTGTTGTTTCAGAGCAGCGCGTGCATGTAGCACTTCCAACCTCTCTCGTAATTGCTTGAGCACAGACTGTTGAGTTGCAACCACGAGGGGCCCCAGGTCTGCTGGGGCAATTTCTGGGTCTATGGGCAGCTTCATGACTCTTCCAGTCATGAGTTCAAATGGACTGATACCTGTGGCTTTTGAAGGAGTTGCCCGCAGTATTGTTAGGACTGTGGGTAGGGCATCAATCCATTGGTTTTTGTGTTGTGCTACCTGTTTCAATATGCTTTCTTTTATTGTGCGGTTGGCACGTTCCACCATGCCTGAGCTTTGTGGTCGATACGGTATGTGAAACCTTTGTTTGATGTTCAGCATCTGGCATATTTGTTTCATCACCTGACCTGTGAAGTGTGTGCCCTGGTCAGATTCAATTTGGATTGGTGCTCCCCAAAGTGGGAGGATTTGGTTTGCTACTACTCGTGCCACTGTGTTTGCACTGTTATTGCGGGTGGGGATTGCTTCGACCCATTTGGAAAATTTGTCAATTATCACAAGGCAATAACGATACCCCCCTTTGGCACTAGGTAGTGGGCCTATGAAATCCAATTGGAGTAACTCCCAAGGTCCCTTGGGTGGCTCTGGTCTACACAGTTTTGTACGGCCAGGCTTGCCTTGGTTAATGGTGGCACATACGATGCATGTGTCACACCATCTTTGAATGTCTGATGCCATTTGTGGCCACCAGAAGTTCTTTTGGATCAGCTGTTGTGTTTTGGGAGCTGATACGTGTGCATAATCGTGGTACAACTTTATCACTGGTTTCTGGAGGGCTTCTGGAACAATGTATTTATCGTCTCTTAAAATCATGCCTTCAGTGACCTTGACTAGTTGGTCCTGCTGCAGGTGCGGTGTCAGCTCTCCATCAGAACTCCATAGTTCTTGTTGGTACTGTTTTAAATCAATAGGAATAGTTTGAATCGCACTCACGGCAGGAACAACCAGTCTGTCAGGCTTCCATTCATCTCCCTTTTGTGCTGCTAATTTGGCTAATTGATCTGCGATGTTGTTGTTTTTCTCGTTTTCATCTGGATTTTTGATGATGTGCGCACGCACTTTAACGACGGAGAGTGAGGAATCGCGTGTTCTAATCTCCTGCCAAATCGAAGTTATGGTGTTAAAATGTTTGATCGGCGTTTCGGCAGGCGTGAGGAATTTTCTCAACTGCCACTGTGCCATGAAATCATGGACTGTACCAAATGCGTATCGACTATCTGTGTATACACACAGCGGCTCGTGATGTGATCTGATTGCTTCAAGTAATGCAATAAGTTCAGCTTCTTGCGCAGATGTGTTTTCGGATAGTTTGATTAGCAAATCAATACAAAGACGCCATTTACCATTCGATTTTGGTACTGGTAAGCATGGAGAATTTGTGGTCGAACTACATCGGACTATACCTCTGGTTTCAAGTTGGTGTACAATTTCATGAACGGCTGACTCTGCCTCTGGTTTGATGCGGTATTGTTTTTGTGGGGGAGGGGGCTCCCCTTCAATACACACAACAAAGTCAATGAGGCCGCAGTCATGTTCATGTGTAGCCCAAATGCTATCGTGTTTGTTTACCATCTGTTGAATAGGATCTGGGGTGGATATGGACATAACGCTCGTTATTTTTTTTGGTAGGCACTGTTTTACTGTTTTCTCTGTTTTCAGCTCAATTTGCTTTTCAAAGCAGTGAATTACAAAGCCATACTTTCGCATTATGTCCATTCCCAGTACAGTCCCTTCACTGTTGTTAGGTAAATACCAGAGGGATTCTTCCAATACTGTCACGCCTAAATCAAGTTGAACTGGCTGTGTTTTTGTCGCAATCATTATCGTATCGCCGATGCCTTGGATCGGAATCGTTTCGTTGGTTAAAGGTAGTGGAATGTCTGTACAGGAGCACGCTGCGCCCGAATCAATAAGTATGTTGGCTAACTGGCCTCCTAAATTAGCCCTTATTTTTATTCGGTTTCCACTCTTAATTATGCTCCCTATGGCAATGGAGGCCACGTATCCCTATTGGTGATTGTAATTTTCAGTCGTTCCGCTCGCGTTGTGGGCCGCACCATTTTGGCCGTTTTGTTTTTTAAACACATTCATGAAGTTTACGAATTGTTTCAACAGCTCAGAGTCGTCGCTAGAGGGCGTTTTTTGGTAATGCTTCGATTGTTCTTTTAAATCTTTTTCTCTTTTTTGACAATCTCGCATTACATGGTTAGTCTTTCTGCAATAATGGCATATCATTTTATTTGGAGATCTTTGGCTAAATTTATCTGTGCTGTTCCTTTCTGTTAACCATTTTGCGGACGCAACGCTGCGGGGTTTTAATCGCCATCTGTTTTCTATTCTTGAACCCCAGTCTACTATTGCTCTGAACGTGTTTTCGGCTGGGTCGACGCCATTTGATAACGCTTTTTGAACGGGGATGCCGGCATTGTTTTTAACAAGCTGCAGTAATGCGTCATGGTTGCGGTCTGCGTTTTCAAGGCCTGAGTGTTCTCTGTATGTTACCCATAACCGTTCAGCGTACGTTTCAAATGACTCATTACCTGCTTGTTTGATTTCTAATATTTTGCTCCAGTCTGCATGTGACGGTCCCCTCATGTCTAATAATGCCTGTTTTAGACGTTCGTAAATCCCTTCGTCGGTTTCGTCATTTACTCTGTTCATTATGTTGCCGGATTTCATTTCTGTGTTTAGTTTTGGTCTGAGCTCCTCAGGGATAGTGAGAAGAGCTATTTGCCATACGTCTCTAATCTCTAATTTGTAAACATTAGCCTGTAGCATCAATGCTTCCCAGTAGGGTTGAAAAGGCCCTTTTCTCGGCATAATTCCTATGACTTGTTTGTGCCTAGAGCATTCTTCACATGTTAACGGGCGGCTGATTGTTGTGATTTCATCATCCGCATTTTTCATGGTTTTTAATACTGCGATTTTAACTGCTTTCTTTGGCGAGTCGTTTGATTTTGTTCGAGTCTTTACCGGGCTTCGCAGGCTCTGCTTTTCTGGCCACAGGCTCACAAGAGCTCGGTTATGAGTTTCTCTGTATGGCCTATTGTTACACGCTAACGCAGTATCATCATCTTCGCTTTCAGTTTGCGTCTCTAACTCGGTTTCATCCAGTGCTGCTTGTTTAACTGCGGCAACTGGAAAACCTGTTTTATCGCAACAGTCTTCGAGCGCAGATATGTAATTACTATATGTAATTAGTTTCCCTTGAACGTGATCAACTTTTTTGGCCATTTCTTCGCGTTGTCTAGCCCACCCCTGTTGCTCGTATGCAAACATTTCGACTTGTTTTCTTAACTTTTGTAATTCGTCAGATCGCACTCTTTCGATTTCTTTGATATTTGTTATTGTTTTTTCGTTCTCGGTTATGGTCGCGAGGTCGTTGCGGCGAAGCAAATAAACAATTGCAGCGGGAATTTTCTTGTATTTTGATTTTGATTTTGCACCCTCGGCAGAATACCAGGATATTATTTCGTTGTTGTTCCACTTCAAATTGAATCCTTTGTCGCTTAACCGAACAAGGAGTTTTTGTAATTGTAGTCCTAAAACCTCCATTATCTCCTCATCTGCTCTGCTGCTGTGCTTTCCCTGAAAAGACATGTTTCTCGTCTAATTCTTATCACCACCGGGTTTTTCGGTTCCGGTCTCAAAAATGGGTATACCGACCCGTTCTACAAAATGTGTCTATATGGTGTAAACAATATTTCCCTCAACTTCTAAAAGGCAAAAGAAATATACTTACCACAGCAGCTGGATTTTGATGAGAAGGAGATCAAACCTCATGTCTCAAGGAGAGTTCAAGTCGAATGTCGCGGCTGTCGCGGCTGGAATGACGTACTCGTCTCCGCGAGAATCACGTTCTCGTCTTTGCGAGACCACG
The DNA here is from genome assembly GCA_027474115.1 of Schizopygopsis malacanthus. Taxonomy (NCBI): domain Eukaryota; kingdom Metazoa; phylum Chordata; class Actinopteri; order Cypriniformes; family Cyprinidae; genus Schizopygopsis; species Schizopygopsis malacanthus. The sequence continues at coordinate 78,341 of JAPDDM010000118.1, forward strand.
TCGGGGTCACCACTGTAAGGCCTGGCTCGATTCGACCCAATGACGGCAGTCGTTCAGCGGGTGAAGGGCTTTGCGTGTTACAGTCTTTCCTTTTCACGACACAACAAGAACATTAAAATGGAACACTTTTTCTTATTATATATTTTGTCTCGTTATTTCATCTGACTCCATAAAATGAAAAGGGTTTTAATGATATCTGTGCATCATTAAAACAGGAACGAATGATTGATTATTCTTTTCAGCTCTTTTTTAATACTTTACCCGCTCAGACGTAGGGAAGCCATATCGCTCAGAGGCCCTGTTTTCCACAGGTCTCACGGACACAATCTCGTCAGGCCCGGTCACCAGTCAGAGGTAAATTATGGTTATGTATCTAAGATTTGCCGTAAATTCACACGTACACAATCAGAGACATCGAATAACCCTCATGGAGTCCCCTCAGAACTTGAGTTCAATAGTTTTCTTCAGTAAAGGTTTTTGGCCACTATCAGATATGTTAGCAGATCAATATGCTACCCTCATAATAACTTTGGATTGGCCAAAACCTGGTTTAAAGTAACATTAAATCAAAAGTCAGAGGTATGGACGTACCCGAATTCAGTTTGATCAGACGGCGTTCGCCGTCCCTGAATGGAATTAACCCGTCCCCACATCCAAGCACACTTAAAAGATGCCGGATATTAGCCGTCGCTAAAACTGACGCAGGCTTGCGGAAATATACGGATCCGCTACTCTAATAGGGAGAAAGCAATCTTTAGAGGCAGTTAGAATAGAATCAAACATTACAATTTATTGACCAGGTAATCAAAACAATAATTCGAAGCTCCAACGTTACAAGAATAGAATCATCAGTTAACCATACCTGGCAATGAAAAACTACACACAGCGATTTGTGCGGGCAGTCAAACCTACAGACTTCCAGATGTTTGTGTCCCCTTTCCTTATATACCCAGATAATTACTTTAGAATTTGCAACCAAATGGCTTCTTGAGATCCTGTGGCCGGGAATACTTATTTACATACAGGAGATGTTTTGAGTAGGGGATCAGGGGGAGGGCACGCCTTTAAGTTGTGCACTATATTTTCTCATACTTTAGAACTTCTTTTAGCTTTTCCTTATGATTGGGAGAATGAGACCATTTTACCAGACGCACTGAGACATTTCAAAAGATATCAAACATGTATGGTTACTTTTTTGTACATATCACATTGCATGGATTTTTCAGTGAATTTTAGGTGGTGAGGGGAGGGGGGAAATGATGAGACCGTCAGTACAGGGTGTGGATCCCCCAGTGTGCTGCACCCCTGGATGTTACTGTTACATATGCAAGAGACAGCTTTGTGGATTCACCGGCTGGGCCTTTTGTCTTCTCGAGGGGGGGCCCAGGTATCCTGGATGTTACTGTTACATATGCAAGAGACAGTTTTTGTGGATTCACCGGCTGGGCCTTTGTCCTCTCGAGGGGGGGCCCAGATATCCTGGCACCAGTCTTACACTCCCATCTGAGAATGTTATTCCCCAGGGTTTTCCAATCCTTTTGACTGGTGTGAGACTTCTATGGAAGGCAATTTGGATGAGGCGTGTGTATTCCTCAAACAGGTGGATGGCTTCTTCTCTAAGTCTTTCAGACAGAGGTCTGTCCCATGTGTCTCGTGTTAGAGTTTTGCCTCCAGCTTCTTGAAATGCTTTCCTGACTAGAATGGCTCCTTTCTGTTTGGCAGGTGTTGCAAGGCCTATTGTTTTTTTTTTCTCACCTCTTCTTCGACGAGATTTTGTCTAATTCTCATCTTTTTTCTCTTTGAGAAGTTTATCGAGGTCATGAGGTAAAGTTTGTCTGGTTTGATCAGGTAATCAACTCCAAGGGCTTTGTTGTCTCCTTCTCTCATTTGGTTGGGGAGAATGAAGACTTGATCTAACAATGCTGGATGTTCTGATGTAGACGTCTGCCTCCCACTTTGGCCTGACCGTACCCACGGCTTGAGGGAGAATCCACCTGCCTTCAGAATTTCTTCGACTTTTTTGGTGGTTTTGTCTAGCTTTTCCAGGTCATTATGGGATGTCAGGATGTCATCTACATAGGAATCCTCTTCAAGGACTCTCCGCTCCTCCTCCAGATGAGTGAACATGGGCAGCTTTGCTGTCTCTCTCATGGCCAGTTGTGCGATGCACCCTGCTGGTCGATCGCCAATATTGACCCTGGTGATGGCATATTCCTCAATTTCTCCATCTTCATTGTTTCTCCAGAGAAATCTATGGAGGTGCATCTCTAGGTCTTCAAGCCACACAGAATTGTACATCTTCCTGATGTCACCGAGGGCAGCATGGACTCCTCTCCTGAACCTTAGTAGCACTGCTCGGATGGTATTAAGTACATCAGGCCCTTTCAGGAGAAGGTCATTCATGCTGATTCCTCTAAACTTCTGGCTGCTGTTCCACACCAGTTGGACAGGTGTTGTCACAGAGTGTGGGTTTGGCGCCACCAAGTGACTCACGTACCATACTGGTCCTTTCCAGTCAGCAATGGTCTCTTTACTGAGTTTCTTTGCTGCTCCCCTTTCCACCATCTCATGGACTTGACTTGTGTATGCAGCACACCACTCTGGTTCTTTCTTGAGCTGTTTCTCTGTCCTCAGAAACGTGGCCTCCACTGCATTTCTGTTGTTGGGCAGGGAACTTGGGTCTTCAATCCAGGGGTATTTTGTGTCCCAGTGAGGCTCCTGACTATGCGCATCTGACTTCACATAGCTGAGGCCTTGCCTGATCATCTCAAGCCCCCTTTCTCGCTCAGAGTCATGTCTTTGCCTCCTGGTTGACAGTTACCACACCGGCATCCTCCACACATGGGTTCGCAGGCCGCACCAATGCTGTCCCACCTCCACCAGTCCAAGAACTCTCTGCCAACAACAGTGCTTTTGGTTTCAGCTCTGGATTCTTGCATTTCAGCAATTTCTTGATACTTCACTACTGTGATTCTCATTGATCGTGCAAAGTGAGTCTCAGAATTGTGCAGGGCCATGTCCACTCCTTCACAGAGGTCTGGATGTGCTCCGCCAACGGTTTTTCCTAAAGGGCTTTCCCACAGGACCAGATCTCCTACTACATTTACTCTCTGTGGAGCGAGTCTTCCTTCACGGTGGCTTATGAGAAGCTCAACATGTTCTGGTCTGTGAAGATCTTCCAGGTTGGTATCGGGGAAAAACTTCATGAGTTGCTGTGCTTTGATTACTCTGTGAACTTTTGCAATTTCATCCAACCCATAACAGATCAGCTCATGAGCTTTCTCCGTGCCTCTAGGTGTCTTGACTCTTACCTTGAGTAAGTATCTTTTGGTCTTTACTTTCATGACCATGCCTCCAACGCCATGGACGACAAGCGTGATCTTTTCACTCTGAAGCTTCAGTCTGCTGGCAGCTATATGAGTGATGTAGTTGGTATCTGATGCTAAGTCAATAAGAGTTCCAATTTTCTGTCCAGCGTTGGTGGTTACTTTGAGAAGCATAAGAATAACTGGTAACTCATGTGTGCTTGAGTCCATCACTCCAGGAAGGCTTCTTCCAGTGCAGTGAGATTTCGCAGCCATGTTGGTGAAGGCTCTCCTGAATTTTTCTGCCATGTCTGGGGTGAGTTCAGATATTAATTTATCTTGCTCCTCTGTGAATGTTTGCCTTCTGGTGCTGGGTTTTCCCACTTTCACAGATTCTTTCCCCTTGAATCCTCCTTTCAGGCAGAGAAAGAAATGGTGATCTGAAGAGCTTCCTCTTTTGCAGTCTCTGTTCTTGCACAGGTAAGTGTCCGTACATTCATCATCCTCTGCATGACATCTGAGGCATCTTCTGCATGCTCCCAGCCTTTCGACAGCATTTAGCTTCTCACCAGGCCTTAGTTCTTTGAACTGCTTACAAAAGATCTTCTCACTGTGCTTTTCCTCTCCACATACAACACATCCTCATATCCTCGTGGACTTTGTGGAGGCATACTTCTTCTCCAGGTACATAGCTTTCTTTTCAGGTTTTTCACCTACACCCAGTTGGTCTAGTTTCTCTAGAATGTCCTTTTGTGTCTTCAAGAATGTAAGAAGGATGTCAAAGTGATTATCAGGTGTGACTCCATTTCTTGGATTGACCATAAATGTCAGCCAGTCCCTCTTCATATTATCTGGCAGCTTGCTCTCTATGGATCTGATCACAAGGGGATTTTTTATGGCTCCAGTGCTTTCAAGCTCCGTGAGGTCATTCAGGGCCTTTTCCACAGCTTGAATTAGGTCAATTACCTTCCTGGGCTGGTGTGACTTTAAAGGAGGGATCCTCTCTAAGTCCTCAATTATCTCCAAGGCAACTGTTGTCTTGTTTCCATACCTGTTCTGAAGTACCCTAAATATGTCTTCAGCACTGTTGTATGTTGACAGGCGCAGGTCTCTACATATTGTCTCATCCACACTGTCAAGGAGTTGGAACTTGTTCACCTCCACTGAGCCAGTCGGCTCTCCCTGCTTTTGCAGGCTTCCCCAGTCTCTCATCCATCTGTGAAAATTCCTCCTAAACCCAGTGAACTTAGGCAGACTGGTCGGCTTTATCCTCACCACTGGTTGTGGAACTGCCGTTTGTTGAGGCTCTGGTCCTCTTCTTTCCTCCTCTGCAATTTTTTGTGTGGTGATGAATTCTGCTCTTCTGGCCTCGAGGTTGCTGCCGAATGTTCTCAGGTCTTTCAATCTCCCTTTTAGGTGTGCTGTTTGATCATGTGGGATCCATCTTTCCCAGTCTTTCAGGCATACAGTTGCATCATGTATGAGCTTTCTCGCTCTTTCCAGCTGTAGTTCATTGCCGTCTCTATTGATAGCAGTGATGGGGCTCGCTTGGGCTATGTCACAGGCATTTTCTGCTTCTTGGATTGCAGAGTCTACCTCCTCTTTGCCATATCTTGGCCAGAGGTTGGATTGGACTGCTTCACAGATATCTCCCAATCTCGTGTCGCACTCTTCCATGGTCTTTTCAAGCTCAGCCTGCTGGTGCTTGTCGAGCTTGACCTCTTCACCCTCCTCAGTTCCCGCTTCAGCGTCTGCCAGTAGGCCATCCCTGTAGTCATCATTTGCACTGCTGACATACCTTGCCAGGGAACTGAGTTTGCTGAACTCCTCTTGTAGTTCATCCTTAATCATACCATCTGCACCTTTGCTCAGGTAGTTTGCTTGCTTGGTGAAAGCAGATTTAGCTAAAGTCCGCTCTTGCCTCAGTTGCTTGACTGTTTTCCCAAGAGTTTCCTTTGCCATGGTGAAGAGTTTCCAGTCAATTCTTCCTTTGCGTCGACAGTTATGAATTCAGGCCTTTGATCCTTGTCCTCACTGCCACGCTGGTTATCAACTGTCAAGTTCTGTGTGTTTTCTGACTGACCACAGCTCTGCCCAAACTTGAAAAACTGCTTAATCTCTGATGGACGCAAAGGACAACTCAAATCTGTTCACTTTTTTTCCACTTTATTTTCTTAAAGCTGGTTTGATAGATAGGGATGCAACAGAATAGCTTGATAACCTTTCAGATACACAAACAAAAGACATGAATTAGTTACAAATAAATCTCAATAACACTTTCTCAAAGTAATAATTAAACAATACACATGCTTAGAGTAACGTTACTTCCAAGTTCAACGATCACATGATAAAGTCTTTAACTATTTAACTTAAATTGCACGTTACAACCCAAGCAAAAGTCATATACAACATGACCTCAACACATTCAAATCACACTCTGTCCTACCAGTTGCGTCTTTGGATGATGAGGAGCTGTGGTCATAGCATCTTTTCAGGAACGGGTGAGCGGGCCAACCGAGCTCTTACCAAACATTTAAATGCCATGCCTTCCCTTTGGGTGTGCAGGTAAATATGGTCCCAAGAGCACTTCCTGAGAAGTTGGTTCCACCAACTTTGTTGCATGATTTCCCCCTGTAGGTTGGGAGTGCCCTGAGTGTCCTGGGTGAATCTAGGCTGGAGTGCTCAATACACCTTGTAACTATGAATTGACACAACACAAGTAAAAGTATTGTTACCTTCCAAAAATTGTAGTGTGAGTACAGGGGCTCCATGAAGAGTTTTAAAGGGCAAGACAGAAATGTGGGCCCCCTTCTTCCTGATAGGCTATGTGTGTGCGTGTGCGTTTGACGTTTAGTAAGAAACGAAAGAAATCGAATAAGAAAATGTAAGTTTATTACTTAACATTTATATTATTTCAAATAGCATTTAAATATTGCATTTCAAGTAACGGATTTTTTAAAGGTTTTAGTTTTAGCTAACTTTAATACATATCTAACCGTGCTTGCAGTTTTAACCGTCTTATATACAACCCTTATTATTTATTTTATTGTTTTATAATCATCATTAGTCAAGTCAAGTCACCTTTATTTATATAGCGCTTTTAACAATACAAATTGTAACAAAGCACTGCACAATATAAAAATAGGCAAATTGTGTCAAAAATGTAAAATGACAGGATTTAACACTCAATTATCAGCTGAATGCATTTCATTATTGAATTTAGTAATTGCCTTATCCAGCTTAGTTCAGTTTAAATAATATCTGTGCAATCAAGTCGATGATCGTGCTGGAAATGAAGTGTCCCCAACTAAGCAAGCCAGAGGCGACAGCGACAAGGAACGAAAACTCCATCGGTGACAGAATGGAGAAAAAACCTTGGGAGAAACCAGGCTCAGTCGGGGGGCCAGTTCCCCTCCGGCCAGACGAACCAGTAGTTTGTTCCAACTGCAGCAAAGTCAGATTGTAAGTGGTCCACTGGTTCCAGGGGTCTTTTCCCGATGTATGTCTACGTGACGAGGTCCTCACTGGAGATCTGTCTCTGGGGCTCATCTATGTGTCCTAGACTCCTCTGATGGTCAGAGCTGTAGAGGTTGTCTCCAGGTGCTGATCCTCCATTTATGGCAAACTTTGGTTAAGTCAGTATAATCGCTGATGGTTCATTACAAAAATAATTTTTAACAGTTACAATTATTTGTAACAGGTTTCCTTTCTATGCTTAGTACGATATTACAATCTAACAATAAAGAAATTTAAAAACCCATAAAAGCGGCTATAAACACCGCAACAAGATTAACTGAATAGCGGAACAGAAGTTTTAACTCTGCAGTATTATAGGCTACGTTAAAAAGAACTGGTAGCCAGCAAAATAAGAGTTTCTTCTCCTAAACTTTTCAGATATAAAGGTAACACACAATTCAATTTGAACACGTCTTGTTTTCATGCTTGCCCATTTTTCTAATATTTCATCAAAGGGTGTGGATCGTGCAACTGCGTGCTCTATTGATATGAGTGACAGATGCACTAATCGGTCTTGGTCTATTGTAGATCGCAGATCATTTTTATAAGTTTTAGTTTACTGAATGACCTCTCTGCAGAGGCCACTGTGACAGGCATGGTAAGGAACACTCTTAATGCAGCAACCAAATTCGGGAATAATGAATCAAGGTTTCTCAGAAGAATGAAATGAGTTTTTCAATTGCGGTTCTCTTTCATAGGTAACTCTACGGTGCGTAGCTTTTACGCATCGGGAACGCCCACTGCGTGACCGAGTCTGAACCCATATAGAATCACGGCAATTCATTGGCTGATGGCGCGACGCCATCTCTGACGCAAAGACGTAGTCAGGTCATACTGGCGAACGCGTCATCCACTCCTCAGATTTCTCTGCCTTCACGAAGTGGTCACATTACCCTTCGTTGTTGCGATTTCTGACCCAACTTACCTTTTTGCGATCATCCATCTGCACTTCGGCGACTGCCTCAGTGGAACTTTGTTCTCCTCGCGGTAAAGTGCCATGGAATCTCCGTCTCATAACTCTCCGCTCTCGGCTTGAGGTGTGTGAAAAGGAGTCATCCATTTTCTTTCCCCGTCGCGCTCCGGAGGCCTCCGTGGCTTCTCGTGAATCCGCGGCCTCTCGTGAATCCGCGACCTGGGGTTCGGATGTTTAGCTCGAGGAGACGGAGAGTGAGCAGACAGGCCTCGCCTTTTCTCTCCCTCCCTCACCAGAGCATGTGCGCGCGAATTCACCGGTTGAATTCACGCAGGATTATCTGTTTCCTAGCCCGAGGGCACGTGATACTGTTTCCTTCGGGATAGATGATGTTCTGCTAACTGCGGCCTCCGACTCTGAGGATTTCGGGCCTAGTTTAGCAGATGCGCTACCGCTTAGTGGTCAGGAGGCGTGGCCTTCACCGGCCTATTCTGAGCTCGTGGACGTGCTTTCGCGCGCTACTGAGAAGCTCTCGCTGGATTGGACGACGAGCCCTGCGAGTCTCGGGCTTCGAAACTCTACGAGTGGTTTCTTAGCGGTGTAAATTCTAAAATGAGCGGAGGAAGCTGCCGTTTTTCGGTGATCTGCATCAGGAGATTTCCAGATCCTGGAAACAGCCTTTTTCTTCCCGCCTTACAAACGCGGCGGCCGCTGACTTCACCAACCTCGTGGGTTCGGTGGAGCAGGGCTATACCGCCATGCCGTGTGCGCGATTCATCGCTCGCCATGACCCGCACAGATAAGTAAATTATATGTTTGGGGTTTACGCATGCGGTTTTTGGGATTTGAATGTAATTTTGTGAGAATCTCCGTCTCATAACCCTCCGCTTTAGGCTTGAGGTGTGTGAAAAGGAGTCATCCATTTTCTTTCCCCGCGGCGCTCCGGAGGCCTCCGCGGCTTCGCATGAATCCGCGGCCTCTCGTGATTCCGCGAATTATCTGTTTCCTAGCCCTCCATACGATGGCCATCCTTCAGGCCTACCAGGCGGACGTCCTCAAGGAAATCCGAGGGGACTGGTCTGACTCCGGAGGCTGTAAAGGAGCTGCGCAGAGCCACTGACTTAGCTCTCAGAGCCACTAAGCACACCGCACGCGCCGTGGGGCGCCCTATGGCGGGTTCGGTGGCCGCAGAGCGCCATTTGTGGCTAAACCTCAGAGGAGAGCCGTTTCATCGCTACGAGGCGAGGTCAGACCGCAAAAGCATTTCTGCCCGCTTCAAACGTGCTCTCCTCACTCAAAACCGTCACAGCCACCCCTAGGGTCTTGGCGTGCGGAACGAGTTCATCCTCATTTATTCTCGGTCTGGCAGTTGGGGGATGCGTTGTCTTTCCCCCGCTACAGTCCGTCCTTTCGCCGCCGGTGGGCCGCGTGTGTGGGGACACAGTCGATTCTCCCCTGCAGCGTTCGGACCCCGTGCTGGCCACCTGTCAGTCCAGCACTTCACACTCCATCAACCCGGACAAGGACGCCAAGGGTTCTCCTTCGTGGCGGAGGGTGCCGCTGCTCACGATTCGGCCACACACTTCAGTTTGGGGAATATCGACGGGGTTCAACTGACGTTAGTAAACAGCGCCTCCAAGGCTTCTGTTCTACAGCTATAGCTTTCCTCCCTCCTACAGAAAGGAGCGATAGAGGAAATTCCGCAGTCGGACATCAAACGAGGGTTCTTCAGCCGAAGGGGGACGGCGGCCTGAGATCCATTCTGGATCTACGGCGTTTAAATTTTTTTTGAGGCTCCAGGGCATTCGTGTACTGAACTATCTGGACGACTGGCTCATTCTGGCTCACTCCAGGGAGCTAGTGAGTCGTCACAGGGATATCGTTCTCGGCCACATCCATTCTCTTGGCCTCAGGAGCAACGCCAAGAAGAGTGTGCTCCTCCCATCTCAGCGAACCGTGTTTCTAGGGGTTCGTTTGGATTCCGTTCAGATGCAGGCCCGTTTGGCTCCTGCCCGGATACCCGATCTTACAGCATGTCTGGCCCACTTCAAGCTAGGCCATCATGTCTCTGTAGGTGCCTGCCGCAGGCTGTTGGGCCTCATGGCAGCGGCCTCCCCTGTGTTGCCCCTAGGGTTGCTTCACATGAGGCCGTTGCTTTGGTGGATGAAGGAGCTGAGGTTACACCCCACTGTACCAGCTACTCGCCTTATCAGGGTGTCGCGCAGTTGCTGTCGACCCTTTTAATGTGTCGAGACACCGTCTTTCTCCGGAGCGGGGTGAGAATTGGTGCGATCCACCGTCGCCATATGATCACGACGGACGCATCAATGACAGGCTGGGGCGCGGTCTTCAAAGGCAGACCGGCGAGCAGGGAGTGGAAGGAAGAGTTCCTCTTTTGGCATATAAACTGCCTGGAACTCAGGGCTGTCTTCCTGGCTTTGAAGTATTTTCTCCCCGTTCTCGGGGGGTATCATATCATAGTCAGGACGGACAATATGGCGGTTGTGTCCCACATAAACCGCCAAGGAGGTTCACGGTCGCGCACCCTAGATAGGCTTGCGCGCCATCTTCTCCTTTGGTCCCAAGACAAGTTCCTCTCTTTGAGGGCGGTTCACGTTCCGGGAGTACTGAAACTGGCGGCCGATTTTCTGTCGAGACAGAAGCTCAGGCCGGGGGAATGGATGTTGAACCGTCAGACGGTATCCCAGATCTGGGATCTGTTTGGCAAAGCGGAGGTGGACCTCTTTGTTTCTCAAGAGTCATCCCAGTGCCCGCTCTGGTTCTCCCCGAGTTTCCTGACGACTCTGGACATAGATGCGTTCGCCCACCCATGGCCGAATGTCAGTCTGTATGCGTTTCCGCCAATAAAGCTGATTCCGGCAGTACTATGCAGAGTGAAGGTGAGCGGTGCCCGTCTCCTTCTCATAGCCCCATTCTGGCCCTCCCAGACCTGGTTCTCGGAGCTAACTTCCCTCTTGTATCGGCCTCCTTGGGAGATTCCGATCAGGCGGGTCTTACTGTCCCAGCTTCAGGGCAAGATCTGGCATCCTCAACCGGAGCTCTGGAAGTTGTGGGTATGGCCCATACAGGGCCAAGGGCTGTGATTGATGGTTTGCCTGCCGAGGTTCAGGAAACCATAGCCAGTGCCAGAGCCCCCGCTACTAGGAAGCTGTACTCTTCCAAGTGGGGCATTTTTGAGTCTTGGTGTTTGACTTGTGCAATTGACCCAGTTAACTGCCCTGTTGGTCCAGTGCTGGAGTTTTTGCAAGAAAGGCTGACAGCGGGGGAGGCTGCTACCACCCTTAGGGTTTATGTAGTGGCCATTGCGGCTTGAAGAGAGCTGGATGAGATCCCCTTGGGGAGACATCGGATGGTCTCCGCCTTTATGCGTGGGGTCAGACGACTTAGGCCAGGTCACCCCACAGCAGTTCCTTCTTGGGACTTGTCAGTCGTCCTCGAAGGACTAGTGACAGCCCCTTTCGAGCCCTTAGAGTCAGCTTTGGATCGGATACTGACTCTTAAGGTTGTTCTTTTGCTGGCGCTTACGTCACTGAAAAGAGTTGGAGATCTGCAGGCTTTCTCTGTTAGTGAGACATGTATGGACTTTGCCCCGGGTCTAGTCAAAGTTACCCTTCGGCCTAGGCCGGGTTACATTCCCAAGGTCTTGTCCAAATTTTCATATAGGCAATATTGACTAGTAAACGATTAAGTAATAATCTGGTCAACATAAAGTTCTTTATTTGAAGCACAATTCTGCAAGAAAGGTAACTTACTGAAAAAGTGTTAGTGCTTAAAGTGCTTCACTGAGCTGAGATTTAAAGTTAAAACATCTCAAGATAAATTAAATAAAAACAAAATCTAAATTATGTGTTTTAAGGGCTTCAAACTGAACATCTCGTGGCTCAATGTCTTATGGACTATCCTCCATTGCAGTCACATGCCCCTTGGATGGCCAACTCATGTAGTTTGGCCTTTGTGATCTTTGGCCTCGGCTAAACCAGCGAGCCACACTCTCTCTAGCATCAACATCTTCCAGACTTGGCCCCTCTACACTGATTCTTATCAGATCTTCCACTGTGTCTGAATGAAGGGATGCTCTAGTGCAGTGTGCAGAGGTGGAAAGTAACGAATTACATTTACTCGCGTTACTGTAATTGAGTAGCATTTTTGTGTACTTGTACTTTTTTAAGTAATTTTTTTAATCTGTAATTTTACTTTTACTGAAGTATGTTTTGTGGGAAGTATTGTACTTCGCTACATTAAAAAAAAAAAACGAGTAAAACAAAAATCGCTCTGTGGAAACAACTGCAGCAAATAATGGGCAGAAGAAGAAACTGGCGCTAAAATCACAAGAGAGATGCAGACGGACAAGGCAGGCGTTAATGGTGCAGCAGTGCAGACCCTGCTGAAAACAAAACCCGTCGTACTCTGCTGAAGTTGAACTCAAAGAAATGAAGTGAATCCCTGGCCATATATTCATGCTCTATTATGCTGTGTAAGCTGTGTTTGCCTCGGGAGACCGAACTAGCAGCTTATAAATATATCGACATCGCCCTTCGCAAGCATGTAGAGCTAATGTAAGGTAAATACTCGCATCGTTGCATTGGTGGTTAAAATTACGCTTTGACGGTTTAGCAAAAGGTTTTGCACAAATGAGCCAAAAAGACAGTGGTGCAGGGTGTGCAATATCGTCTGCGATAATATAGTAATTGTTGTTTTAACGATGTGCGATTTGACATTATCATTATTTTGCCAAAAACCAAACAAAACACTCTAAACAGTGTGCCGTGAAATCTAGTAACGTTAGATACAGTTAGTCCGCTTGCATCTGGAGTGCTTTCTTTCACTGCGTGATTCAGTCTGTTAAAATGCGTTTAGAATGATCACAAAATTGAAGATATAGAAGCAGAAAATTTAGATATATATAATTTAATATAGTAAGTCAACATCACATGAAGAATGCTGTTTTTCTCAAAAAATCACCATGATTACATAGGCCTGTAGTTTTTCTTTCTACAACAGTTCAAAAAACAAGAAGTTAATTAAGAGACTTACGTTTTAGACACCATATTGCCTGTTTTTGCTCTATTTCGACAACAAAAATTATTCCATACACAGTTTTGCGTCTCTGACTCTGAGCAATGATGGTGTTTCATTCCTTGAATTAACCGTTTAAATGATTCTGTTCAATCACAATGATTCACTTATCAGTGACTTGCTGACACCTACTGGTGGGTCTAATTTAACATTTAAAGTATCTTTTGATTTATTTATTTTTTAAATTCAAATGGCTATTTAACATTTGTGACCCTTGCCTGGACCACAAAACCAGTCTTAAGTCGCTGGGGTATATTTGTAGCAATAGCCAACAATACATTGTATGGGTTAAAATTGTACATTTTTCTTTTATGCCAAAAATCATTAGCATATTAAGTAAAGATCATGTTCCATTAATATATTTTGTAATTTTCCTACTGTAAATATATCAAAACTAAGAGCTTAATTTGAACTACTTTAAAGGAGATTTTCTCAATATTTTGATTTTTTGCACCCTCAGAGTCCAGATTTTCAAATATTGTCCTATCATAACAAACCATACATCAATGGAAATATGATTTGTTCAGCTTTCAGATGATGTATAAATCGCAATTTAGGAAAATGGACCCTTATGGTTTTGTGGTTCAGGGTCACATTTTATGCCTTATTTATCAAAACATTATTTCTGCATTTGTAACAGCAGGCTAAATGCATTCATGTCAGTGTGTAATACATATATGCCACTTCAGATGAAGCTTCTACATTTCCTCTGCATTGCAAAGATGCATTTTGTTGATACTGATTTAATTTGCCTGGTAACTGTCAGGAATCAATCAGGCTCATTTACATCCACAACACAAAGATCACACTCACCTGAATACTAATCACCTGCACCTGCCATCAATCAGCAATCCAACAATCACTGAGCACTACAAAGGAACACACTTCACCTCCATTCCCTGTCGAACCTTGAACTAGGAAAGACCCACTAACCTGCTCTCTGTGCATTTCAGAACTATTGTTCCAGAAATACTTCCAGTTTGTTCCTGCAGTACCACCTTGTGTTACTCACCTGTTTCCCTCGTCCTGAGACTCCACACCCCCCTTGGTATTCCATGTCCTGCATTCCTTAAATTGTGCACTCATACCACATTCCAGTCTACCGTTCTCTGGAAGAGAGAAGAAGGTCATTCTTCAGTATTATTCTCACAGTACCTGTTTGTGCATCTGAACTTACCTGCAGTCCAACGACAGCTTCAATAAAAGTTGTTCTGAATACTTCTAATCTTGTGATCGAGTATATATCCTGACAGAAGGTTCGACCATAAAACCGATATGGATTCAGGACAACCCGATCCAGGGACCAATCCAGCTGGAAATCCTCTGCTCGAGATGGCTGGGCACGGAGCTGCAGCGATCCCCACTTCCGCACCTATCGCTTCTTCCCCGGTGTATATTTCCAGTCCGATGGTGAAACCAGCGCCCTTCTCTGGCCGGGAAGAGGATTGCAGTGGATTTCTCCTTCAATGCTCTCCCGCTCTAGAGGTACAACCTTACCAGTTCCCCACTGAACGTTCAAAAATCTCTTTCATCATTTCACTCCTATCTGGCCGAGCACTTCAATGGGCAGAAACCTTGTGGAATCGAACAGGACCGGTTACGGATTCTCTTCAAAATTTCATAACACACTTCAAAGAAGTCTTTGGTTGTCCCATAGGTGACTCATCAGTTGGTGAACAATTATATAATCTCCAACAAGGCCAAATGTCTGTCACCGATTATGCTTTGAAGTTTAGAACTCTTGCCGTTGCGAGTGGATGGGACGAGAGAGCACTCATCACTACTTACCGTCAAGGATTGAATCCAGCCCTCAGGATACACCTCGCAATTTATGATGACGTCATGGGCGTTGAGAAGTTTATTCAACAATCTATCCGAGTCTCCCGTCGAGTTCAAAATTGTTATCCTGATCGCCACCAATCATCATATGCATTCTCATCCAGACCTGCTGAGAATCCAGATATCCGTGGGGTTGAGCCTATGCAAGTTGACCAGACCCGTCTTTCTCCATCTGAAAGAACTAGACGCATGACCAATAATCTCTGTCTGTATTGTGGAGACAACACCCATTACATCGGTGTCTGCCCTGTTCGTCCACCTCGTCTCTTGGGGAGTTCGATGACAATCAGTTCCCTCCATGTTGTGCCACTATCCACCATCGTATCATTGATTTCTGCTGATGTTATCATTTCGGTTACAGCCCTCATCGATTCAGGGTCAGCAGGTAACTTCATCTCGGGCGACCTCTGCCGGCAACTTCAACTCCCGAAGACTCTCTCTCCAACCCCGTACACCGCCAAATCAGTGACCGGAAAAGCCTTGAATCCTGGGTATGTGAAACACCGAATAAAACCAATCACGTTAAGAGTAGGCTGTTTACACGAAGAACCATTCACTCCTCTGGTCTTAGAAAATTCTACTTCTGCGATCATTCTTGGTAGACCCTGGCTCGTCCAGCACAATCCCGAGGTTTCATGGAAGAACGGAGATATTCTGCGCTGGGGGTCTACATGTTTCTCTACTTGCTTCCCAAAACTTCCAAGGCCTGTCCCTCCTTTGCCCAAGGTTATTCCCATCGCCATGACATCTATTGAGAGTCCTAAAGAAAAACAGTCCACAGCCATTCCCTCCTGTTATGCTTCCTTCGCAGACGTGTTTAGTCCTGAAAAAGCATCTCATCTTCCCCCACACCGACCTTGGGATTGCGCGATTGACCTGGTAAAACGGTGCCTCGCAGTCACGTTTATTCACTCTCCATCCCAGAACAACGAGCCATGGAAGAATATATCCAAGAAGCCTTAAATCAGGGGTACATTCGTCCTTCTGTTTCCCCAGCAGCATCTAGTTTCTTCTTCGTGGCAAAGAAAGACGGGGGCCTAAGACCTTGCATCGATTACCGTGCCCTTAACAAGATCACCATAAAATTCCGGTACCCACTTCCTCTCGTACCCACATCACTCGAACAACTACGAGGTGCTAGTATCTTCACCAAATTAGACCTCAGGAGTGCATATAATCTCATTCGGATCCGAGATGGGGATGAGTGGAAGACTGCATTCATTACCCCGTCAGGTCACTACGAGTACCTCGTTATGCCGTATGGACTGGTCAACGCCCCTTCGGTGTTTCAAGATTTCATGAACGAGGTACTCCGTGATTTTCTCAACAAATTTGTAATTGTTTATATCGATGATATTCTGATCTTCTCCCAAGACGAATCTGCACATCGACGACATGTCTCCAAAGTTCTCCAACGATTACGAGATCACTCCCTCTTCCTGAAAGCAGAGAAATGTCTTTTCCACCAAGAATCAGTTGCCTTCCTTGGGTATGTCGTGAGTAAGCAGGGGGTACAGATGGACGATGGAAAGGTCACAGCAATCACTTCATGGCCCACGCCGCAAACAGTAAAAGAACTCCAACGATTCCTTGGCTTCGCGAATTTCTATCGCAGATTTATTAACAATTACAGTACCCTAACTTCTTCACTTACCTCTCTTCTGAAAGGGAAACCGAAGTCCCTGTCCTGGGACCCTGACGCAGACCATGCCTTTCAAACATTGAAGAACAAATTCATCACTGCTCCTCTTCTACGTCACCCAAACCCAGATCTCGCCTTCATCGTGGAAGTCGATACCTCCACGACTGGAGTAGGTGCCATACTATCTCAACATCAGGAGAATGCCCATAAACCTCTTCCCTGTGCATTCTTTTCAAAAAAAATTGTCACCAGCTGAACAGAACTATGACGTGGGTAACCGAGAACTCCTCGCCATTAAATTGGCTCTGGAGGAGTGGAGACATTGGCTCGAAGGGGCACAACATCCATTCATGGTGCTGACCGATCATAAGAATCTCCAGTATCTCAAAGAAGCCAAAAGACAAAACCCACGTCAAGCCAGCTGGGCTTTATTCTTCACCCGGTTCCACTTCCATATCACCTATCGTCCAGGAACCAAGAACATCCGTGCAGATGCCTTGTCCCGTCTCCATGCCGTTCCAGGTACCGTTGACGAGCCCGAAACAGTCCTGCCCACTGAAGTTTTTGTTAACCCTATTCAATGGGACATTGATGATCAGATCCAAGAAGCTACAAGACAAGAACCTACCCCACCGGGATGCCCTGACAACCTCACGTACGTTCCCAACGATCATCGTCTACCTCTCATCGAATCCGCTCATTGGTCAGTTGGTACAGGTCATCCCGGAGCAACACAAACTTACACCCTTCTACAACAACGATATTGGTGGCCAGGCATGAGAGAGCAAGTACAACGTTTCGTCCAGGGATGTCAAGTTTGCGCTGTATCGAAGATTCCACGTCACTTACCCTCTGGGAAACTTTTACCTCTACCAATTCCTCAACGGCCATGGTCACATCTTGGCATTGATTTCATTACCGACTTACCTCCATCAGGAGGCAACACCTGCATTCTCATTATAGTCGACAGATTCTCCAAAGCCTGTAAACTGATTCCCTTACCAGGTCTCCCTACAGCCCTTGTGACAGCTGAGAGTCTCTTCAACCAGGTTTTTCGTCATTTTGGCATCCCTGAGGACATTGTGTCCGATCGAGGACCCCAGTTTATCTCACGGGTTTGGAAAGCTTTATTTTCTCTTCTCGGAGTTATGATAAGTTTAACATCGGGGTACCATCCTCAGGCTAATGGACAAACTGAGAGAAAGGTTCAAGAGATAAATCGTTTCCTCCGTACGTTCTGTCAAAACCATCAAGACACATGGAATCAATTCCTCGCCTGGGCAGAATACGCCCAAAACTCATTGCATCAGACCACCACCGGACTAACTCCCTTCCAATGTTTCCTTGGTTTCCAGCCACCACTGTTTCCTTGGTCCGGTGAGCCTTCCGAGGTCCCTTCGGTTAATTACTGGTTTCGAGAGAGTGAGAGAGTGTGGAATGACGCCCACCGTCATCTCCAGCAGGCCATACGCAGACATAAAAGATTTGCGGATACACGACGAAATGACACGCCCACGTTTGAACCTGGCCAACTTGTCTGGCTCTCGACACGAGACATTCGTCTACGTCAGCCCTGCCGTAAACTAAGTCCCCGATATATCGGACCCTTCAAAATTCTCCACCAAATCAATCCAGTCACATATAAGCTCCTCCTCCCTCCTCACCTCAAGATTCACACAGTTTTTCATGTGTCACTCCTGAAACCTCACTATCCTTCTATTCTTCCTCCCACCACAGAACCTGATCCTGACCACACTCCTTCCATACCCACCATCGAAGAAGATCCCATCTATTCTGTCCATGAAATTCTGGACTCCCGACGTCGGGGTGGTCGATTGGAATACCTTGTCGATTGGGAAGGTTATGGGCCAGAAGAAAGATCTTGGGTTCTCCGAGACGATATCCTAGACCCGGCTCTGCTCACTGAATTCCACCAACAGCATCCACATCGACCAGCCCCCCGACCTCGAGGCAGACCACCACGACGTCGGGGTCCTCGGTCCGCTGGCGCAGACCCTGGAGGGGGGGGTAATGTCAGGAATCAATCAGGCTCATTTACATCCTCAACCCAAAGATCACACTCACCTGAATACTAATCACCTGCACCTGCCAGCAATCCAACAATCACTGAGCACTACAAAGGAACACACTTCACCTCCATTCTCTGTCGAACCTTGAACTAGGAAAGACCCACTAACCTGCTCTCTGTGCATTTCAGAACTATTGTTCCAGAAATACTTCCAGTTTGTTCCTGCAGTACCACCTTGTGTTACTCACCTGTTTCCCTCGTCCTGAGACTCCACACCCCCCTTGGTGTTCCATGTCCTGCATTCCTTAAATTGTGCACTCATACCACATTCCAGTCTACCGTTCTCTGGAAGAGAGAAGAAGGTCATTCTTCAGTATTATTCTCACAGTACCTGTTTGTGCATCTGAACTTACCTGCAGTCCAACGACAGCTTCAATAAAAGTTGTTCTGAATACTTCTAATCTTGTGATCGAGTATATATCCTGACAGTAACAGCCCAAATGTCTTATTATTCTAAATAACTGATTCCTTTAATTAAAAACACCTAGTTTGAGATTTATAGGCCTATCCCAGGGGTGTCAAACTCAGTTCCTGGAGGGCCACAGCCCTAAAGAATTTATTTCCAATCCTGCTCCAACACACAAACCATGTAGTTTTCAAATAAGCCTAAATTATTAGTTTAGCTGGATCAGATGTGTTTAATTAGGGTTATATCTAAACTGTGTAGGGCTGTGGCCCTCCAGGAACTGAGTTTGACACCTTTGGTCTATCCCATTTTTTCCTCCCATTGTTAAAATGTAACTAAGTAATTTTTACTCTGAGTAAATTTTAAATGAGCTACTTTTTACTTTTACTTGAGTATATTTTTAGACTGGTACTTTTACTTGTACTTAAGTAAAATTTCAGTAATGTAATGGTACTTTTACTTGAGTAGAATATTTTTGTACTCTTTCCACCTCTGGCAGTGTGTAACCCCCCCCCAACACGGGTCCGCACCAACTCACCGAGCGGGTCACGAACCCGGCGCGGGAGGCGGGCACTCTAACAAGGAACGCCAAAGGCTACAGCCTCTAGCGTCAGTTCTTGCTCCGAGCAGGTCTCGAACCCGGGATTCCAGCACGGGAGGCGGGAGCTCCAACAAGGAACGCCAAAGGCTACAGCCTCTAGCATCAGTTGCCAGAGTGCCTCTTTTTGAGGTCAGGGGAGTGAGGTTGACACACAGCCCTTACTGGCACACATCTGTTACAAGTGCTTCTCAAATTTATTTGGTCGTCGTCACCCCCCAGCCCCCCCACCCCACAAAAATTTAAAATACTATAAAAAAATCCGGCGACCCCATCCCACCTCAGACTACCAAATAATTTCACTACACTTTATATATATATATATATATATATATATATATAAAGTATTTACTGTTTTTATAATCAATTCTTACTATGAAAAAAAATAAGTATACTTAGGCCTTTAGTGTTATGTTATGGCGCTTTTCCACTGCATGTTACGGTACGGCTCGGCACGGTACGGTACGGCTCAGTTCGGGTCGGTTTGCGTTTCCACTGGAGTTTAGTACCGCTATAGAGTGGGCGGGATTATTCACGCGTCGTTATAATTGCGCCGCCTCTACTGCCGTGGCATGACATCATCGTAAACGCGCCACAAACAAACTCACAACAAAGAAAGGAGACGGAATAGTGTTCTTCATTCTCGGCATGTGGATGTTTTTAACAGCAATGGAGAGGTATGAGAATGCTTGGGATTTACCCCCAGCAGCAGAGACTGTGGAGGCAGTGACACGGGCTGTAGATGACGAGAGCAGGGATGTTCGTGCAGGTATGCTGCGTTACTTGATTAATATTCATGCAGCGTGTTCTGTAAAGTGAATTATAAATAAACTTTTGAATATTTCAAAATGTACAATGTATCCCTTGTTTTTTTTTATTTATGTGATGGTTTTTATAATTGTGGCATTAATCATTTGTCTTTTTCAAGAGGTTCATTACGTGCTCATACAATAATACATATTTAATATAGTCTGGAGGTACACTTATTCGATCAGATTGTTTTTAATTGAAGCAAAACACAGATACAAAGGTAAAAATATAAACAGAAGACATACTCTGAAAATATAGCAAGTTCAAAAGTATATACATAAGGCTTTTTCCTTCGGCGTCACGCCATCAAGCTCTCGCTGGATCCGCTCCTCGGCTATCAATGAGAGGAACGTCTGTACCTCCTCAACAGACAACGAAACAGATAATTTGTGGTTGATGCAAAAAGGTGCATCCGCTCCTTCGCTGGCTGTGCTGATTTAAATCTAGCGGGTCTATGGGTCTCATGTCGCAAGTTCATTGACGCAGTAATGACGATTCTCTCCGGCCAATCAGTGATCAACAGAGTTTACACGTCACGTTTTGGTAACGGTACGGTACGCTTGGAACCTCGGCTGAGGTGGTACTAAAAATAGTACCAGGTACCAGGTACAGTACCCAGTGGAAAACCCCCCAAAAGTGAACCGTACCGAACCGTGCCGTACCATACAGTGGAAAAGCGCCATTATAATCATTATTATACTTATTATATTATTATACATTATTATTATATTATAATTATACCTTTTCTTGATTTAATTAGCTTTATTAGCTTTAATTAGCTTAATTAGCTTGTTTTTAGCTTTATTTTTTGTTTTATTTAAATGTTTAGTTTTGAAATGTTGTTGTATGCATTTGTCATTTGTATTTAATTTCTTTATTTTCTTAAATGTGTAAATATATAATATTTATAGTTTTAACTTTTAATTGTACTTACTTTTTCTTATTTGTAAGTCGCTTTGGATAAAAGCTTCTGCTACATGACTAAAAAGTAAAAAAAAAAAGAAAGTAAATTATCATATATAAAAAAATATCCAATTTGTGATTTTGGGGCCCCCTAGCGTCCTGGGCCCATATGCCCAGCATACTCTGCATCCCCTATAACGGCGCCCCTGTGTGAGTAGAGTAAAAGTACTTGTCCAAAAAACTACTTGAGTAAGAGTAAAAGAGTAGCCTATTTAAAAGTACTCATGAGTATTGAATAGTGAGTACTGAGCTGTGGATTCTACCCCCTGATATAAACGCTGTACACTGCAATTTTTTCATTTAAAAGTAGTACACATTTCTGCTTATTTTTTTCTGTTGTGTTTGTTGCAAATTTTGATGCCATGATGACAGGGGTAGGGGGCTCCCATATAAAGCAATGTGGCTTCCCCACTCAAATTCAGATGCAGTGTGCTTTCCATGGTGGGTTTGAACAAAACATAACTAGGAACAGTTTGGCTCTGGATGGAACACTATTATCTGTCATGACAGTGCTTTATGTGGGGGTGCTTTTTTACTTCATTGTAGTTGAATTATTGATTTTATTTTACATATTTGCTGTGTTACAGTCAGGGGTGTAGCCATTATTTCAAAAGTGTGTGTGTGTGTGTGTGTGGGGGGATGTCTAGTGTTATACCTGTTTTTTTCTGTTAACCTTTGTCTAATTGACAGGTTTTATTTTTAATCATACCTTTTTGCTTAATATGCTTTATGATTATATTATTATATATGATTATAAAACAGAAGGAAAGAGAGAAAGAAAGAAAGAGAGAAAGAAAGAAAGAAAGAGAGAAAGAAAGAAAGAAAGAAATATAACAGCTTGTCACTGGCTAGCTTTACCCTTAAAAATACATCTTTGAACCTTATTTACCCCAAAAAGTTTCATAGCTGTACTCTAAGGTACTAATGTTTGTTAGGGCAGTCGTTGGCCTAATGGATAGAGCGTTGGACTTGAAACCCGAGGTAACCCAAGGTTGTGGGTTCAAATCCCGGCTCCGACAGGAAGTCAACGACTGCTCCCCGGGCGCTACACAGTCGGCTGCCCACTGCTCCAAGTGTGTACACTTGGATGGGTTAAATGCAGAGAACACATTTCACTCCTCATTATACTCTGTATAATTGTGTATGTGACAAATAAAGCTCATCCGAGCTTAATTTGTTGTTGTAATGTGCACCTTTTTGAGTAAGTTACAAAGATGTCCTTATAAGGGTAGAATTGTTTACATATTTCAAATTGTATTTTGTGTATGTTGTATGTACAGTCCATGGCACACAGTAATAGATACATTCACATACTACTTTTCTGTTCTATTATACGGTCCATGTTTCAGGAATTAAATAAATAAAGTAATTAAAAACAAACTATTGCAAAGAAACTATGTTTTGAGCTCAACTGACAAACGTGTCAAGGTATGTAGACCCTAAATCAATTAAACAGCGAGATGAAATAAACATTTAGTGACATTTCCTTTAAGCTTTCTGGCTGGTTTGTTTAAAAGTAGTAGCTTTTTGACAGTATTAAAGCTAACATATCTAAATATATAAAACTACTTAAAACTGAAGTATAAAAAGTACAAATTAGTCTGATTAATCTATGTTAAAATATAATAATATTTTATCATAGACCATGCTGTAAATAATCTGTCCTTACCTCTGAAGCCTCATTGAATCTTTCTCCCTCATTCACTCTCAACTCTGAATTCACTTCTGCCTCAGTCTAAATAAAGTAGAGTTTGAAACATGTACATACAGAAGAACATAACAAATTAAATCCACTGCTGGACATTAACCAATTATTTGTATCCTAAATAATTTTTTAACACTTTATCATGGGGAACACATATTCACTATTAACTATGACTTTTTCCTCAACAAACTCTTCATTTGCTGCTTATTAATTGCTTGTAAGGTAGTCGTTGTATTTGTTAAGTTTAGGTATTGGGTAGGACTATGGGATGCAAAATATGGTCATGAAGAATACCATACCTAGTTGTTTATCATTCTAATGTAAAAAAAATATATATATATTTAACTAATAATTATGTGTTTTTTATGATTGGTCCATATATAATCCTACAAACACTTGTGTATTAATAGATGTTATACAATATAAAAACAGCCAGGTGTTAAAAGCCTCTCTATCTGTTCTCACCTGTGAAGTTTATCATCCTGATTCTGGCCTGACAAACCTGTCTGTTTCTTGTTCCTTCTTGACAACACTTAAAAACATAAAATTAGTACAATAATGAAAGAGCACCCCTGAATTAAGATCGTTATATCGGATCGTCAATGCATGCTACTTGATTGAAATACATTATGTAGAATTAGCTTAAACATGTCACAACGCTGTACAATCTCAGTTCAACATTAAAACTTTTATTTTATCCATCTGGTACAGAAAAGCTGGCAATAGCAAAGGAGATTGTGTCATTGTTCCCCTCCTTAAGGATTCAAGTGCCCTTTGGTGAAAATGACGGACACCTAAGGATGTTTTTACATTATAAAATGAATTATTTAGCAATGTGAATATAAACTGCTCAAGTATATTTGACTCCAACTTAATTCTATTTTTGCATTACTCATGTCAGGATAATTTTTTTGATGGGCCATCACACAGTGGCTTTATAGAAATGAGACTAGGGGACAGACGGAAGCTTCAACAGAACCGCTATTGTACAGTGCAACCTTCTTTGCCAAGTCCAGATGGACATTGAATTTTCCAAGCTCACAGATGGGAAAGAAGACTTGTTTATCCGGAAATGGGAAGGGACCATAATTCCAAAGCTCAAGGAAATAGCATCCTTGGAGAAGAAAAATGACAGAAGACACTAGAGGTGGGCCGATATATCGGGCCGATATTTGTAATTTTTTTATATATCGTCATCAGCCGATTTAAAGTCAGGCACGTCCACGGGCAGTCCCGTGTTACTGGTGCGGTGGAACGTGCTGCTGCAGCATGTGAAGGACCCCAAGCCAAAACTTTTGGAAGATTCAACAACAGTCCTGGGAGATAAAGGCAAGGCTTAAATTCTTATATTTCAAAGTCCTATGGCCATATATTTACTATATATTACTAGTAAACTATGAAGTGTTGCTTCACTCAGTGAAAGAAAAAACGAATAGCACAGAACCGTCGGGAACTGGCATAAAGCTACAGATGGTTGAAGGTTCGCCTACTTGCAGTTAACTTTAAGGACTGTAGTCGAAAACTATCAGCAGCTTGCAGAAATGTTGTGCATCCACTTATTATTAGTGTGACATTTTAGCATGCAAATGAAGGGGAAAACTTCAAGATATCGGCCCTAAAAATCGGCCCAAAAAATCAGCAGCACATATCGTCCATCGGCTGACCCTGACCTGTAAACATCGTCATCGGCTTTAGAAAAACCCATATCGGTCGATCTCTAGCAGACACTTGCTGGAGAAAGCAGACAATCAGCAAAATGGTATGATTTTCTGCCTCAATGTCTGTTGCATGTGTTCACACTTCTAAACCTAGTTTAAATGAGAAAACTAAACGTGAATTTTAATGTTCAATTCATGAAAAAAATCATAATTTTGTGATCAGCAATATGTAACTCCTAGATACAAAATTTTCTTTTAAACATGTTGTGGTTGAAACTGTGGAACACATTGTGTTTTGACCAGATTTGACAATGAATTGTTTTGTAAACATGATCACCTATAGGTGAATGCATAAACAGTAAGCGTGTAATGGTTATTTCTTTGAATACAGTTTTCATGTTCTTCAAAATTATTTTTTTCTGTATGAAAAATAACATGTTGGTACACTTGAGAATAAGTTCAGAAAATATGGTACTTTATATGTTGGAAACTGTTTCATGCATATTTGATGTTTTATTTGACTGCTTAACAGATGGGTTTTAGAATATTTGATGAATGTTTTTTATAATGTATGATGTGTTGAATGTGTTGGAATGCTTACAAGTTTATAGTCAATATACTGTGCTAAAAACATTTGAATGCATTAATTCCATGTTAAAAAGGAAAAGTGAGCAGTGTCTAATGGTTTCCTGTGAGATTTCATAATAAATGTACACAAATTGTATATTGATCTAACATTATATTAACATATATTAAACAATTTCTTAGTAACACACAGTTGTGTTAGATACATACAAAAAGGCACATCAATGTGTTTACTTAAGCTGCACATTTATGTGTTACATTTCATGACACGTTTTGTGTGTTGAATTTAACTCAACGTGTTGTCCCTGAGCACACTCAGTCAGAACATGTGTTAAAAATAACACATGTTGTGTTGTTTTCAACACATTTGTTTTAAGAGTGGGCTGAAGTAATCCAGACAAACAGTATTTGGCACGCTTAGAACGTCTAGTGGATTTAAACTGAATTTCAACGAATGGTTCTCTGCTAAGCGGTATTTCTACACACTTACAGTTATATCTGGACTTTAATGTAAAAAACAGATCTGAAAAATGGCTAATGATAAGAGTCGGCTGTTGTTCGTATAGTTTGTTTTAAGGCGATCGTCTTCAAATGCGCGTTCCCGCGACAGGGGTGCTTTTCACGGTAATTTGAATCAGTACTTTATAACGAAAATGTATATCTTAAAATGAAAAGAAGCAGGCTTTTTCAATCACATCATTTAAACCGTAAACTTCTGGAAAGTGCAAGGATCCAGTGAACGAATTCAAACAGTCAGCTCAAAACAGCGCTAATGCAGAGAAAACACGGCCGATTTCATCAGCGATTACAGAGAGAATAGTGACTTACGTCCAGATGTCAGTAAAATTATTATTTTCAGCGTGTATTTGGCTTAAAAGCAAGAGTGTTTATAATAAACGTTGATTATGCGGTGGTCAGAGATTTAGCGATTCTGAATGGAACTGTATATTGCAAGGCAGGAGGTTTAGTGGTTTTAGGCGTCTCCCTGTGGCCCTGTTTGGTATTGCAGCTTGACTTGTGCTAATTTGTATTGAAAACTTTAAAAGCACCCAAGTCTTGTGCACAGAGCAGCCATTGTACGTCTGCAAGCAACTTTATTATGATTACATTGGCAAGGTTTACAAAAGTTTAGCCAGTTGAATACATTTACACTATTTTAGGGCATTCAGAAACAAAGTATGCATCTTCTAATATGTAATGGCATGTATATTATGTTTATATGACGTGTGCTGAAATAAACAGATTAAACTTGTTACAGGCACACCCCAAAGCAGAGGCGTTAGTCAGTAGCACTTAATGGAGTTTTGCCACTATAATAGGACATTCACTATTAGGTTCGATATTTGCCTGTTATTGTGTTATTTTCAACACTTGCAATATAATCTTCAAAGATACATAAGATATATGGTCAATTTTATAAACCGCTTCAATATAATTAAAGCAAAGCATCCAAACTGACAACACTTGAACTGCGTTGCTTTGGGGTGTGCCAAGTATATTTAGTCTATATGTTTATTTCAGCACAAGGCCAATGTAATCATCACAGGTGCAAGTGAATACATTTGGAAAGATGCAGCTTTATTTCCGAATGCCCGAAGATAAGATATGTTGTCAATTTAATGCATTGATGTAAACCCAGTCATATCATAATGAAAGCATTCAAACTGCAACATTTAACATAACAACAGCAAATCATCTAATGTGTGTTACGAATGGATTCGTGTGTTGCTAGGGAAAAGATATAGTTCGCTCGTGTGGGTGTGTAGGTTTTTTCCCTTTGTCTTTCCTTATGGGGTGTTAATAATGCCGTTCCTAAGCTTACCAAGCGAAGGAGAAGGAGCAGTCTACCCTCCCGTCGCCGTCAGACCGTGTCAAATTTTGAATGGGATTAATAGGAAGGGCAGACGACAGGCCCACGGCGGCGTCACGGCGACGTCACTGTAGAACCAATCATAGGCGGCGACGTGACGGCGGCGTACGTGAGAAATTTACTAAAAACTGACGTGTGATAGGTACGTCTGAACTATGTACGCCGGATTATATGACGCCTGATATGTACGTCGCATCAAAGTGCGTCGCATTATATGACGCCTGATATGTACGTCGCATCAAAGTGCGTCGCATTATATGACGCCTGATATGTACTTCGCATCAAAGTGCGTCGCATTATATGACGCCTGATATGTACGTCGTCGCATTATATGACGCCTGATATATACGTCGTCTCTATGTACGTCGCATTATATGTATTTGCATTACTATATGTATTTGTTATAGGCTATTGATTTTACAGTAATTAGTTAACTAACAAGTGGCAATATTGTGTGTGTGTGTGTGCTGGTCAAATGGGTGCCCTCTTGTTGTGCCCCCTTCCTCAAATATTATGGAAGTAAAATAAAAACCACATACTATATAACTTCAAAATATAACTTTAATTCGTTGGGGTCGTTTGAGTTTTCCTTGCTTTTCTTAGGTTTTAAATACCCTGTAAGCACCGTGTGCATTTTACCTTGATTTTAATTAATATCAGCGGTAATTCTCAAGCAGTGTTCAAATAAAATAAAAATCTGCAAATACTGTGGAACCAAATAAATGAGAAACGAATGTTTGTTTATTTTTTTTTTTAAACATCACATATATAGATCAGGGATGCCTAATAGATCAATGCTGGGAGATCGTGCTTTAGTCTTTCTCAACCAGGGGGGCGAGACATAAAACTACAATATAATATATTCACTAATATTATGACTCGCATGATAAGTCATGTAAAAAAATATATAGCCTATAAAAAATAACAGTACCACCTCTCTACGTATTCTGTGTTTCAGAGGAGAAATACGGTTCTCGTGGCGCTGTGAATACAGACTGAATCGTGGCTCAAAATAGCTGTATGAGTATATGATACACAAACTACAGCTCTCGGCTGGATAACAGAAGCCAGTGTCACACTAGTAGACACAAGATTTGATGGGCGACTATTGTAATTGCGGGTTATGTCCGTTATAAATGATGCGCAAACGAACCGTGTATGTGCGCTCTCGGTCATGATGTTATCATCATATTTCTGCTTGAATACAGCGAGTGTTTTATAACGGATGCTGTGTGTTGGAGAAGTGTGTGAGGATCAATGGTGTTCCTACGGGCATCAGACAGATTGTTCTTACAGAGGAACTATTTACTGATAGTGAATAGTGAATAATAATACACAAATATTGTATTTATTATTATTAAATTAATGCAACAAACATCCCAACACGCCTTTTTAATTATTTATTTTATTTAATATGTCAGACTCATGTCAACATTAAAACGGGCGCTTTTACATTTGGTTTTGAAACTCTTCCACATCGTCTTGTCTGTGTCACCTCACTCTTCTTGTCAGTCATCTCACTTCACGTGATAAATGAAATTTGATCTGTGATGTAGAGGTCTGCGCGGGACTGTTTGAGGTTTTATTCTGCACTCACCCGCTCCCGTGATATATTCACAGTTTGTTCGCATTTCTGATGAAAGATAGGCTAACAAATAAAAGTCTGCACAAAATTATATTTATTTTATTCCTCTTGTCAAGAGTCTTGAATTTATTGACAGAAAAATGTCAATAACATTTTGCTGCCAACACGGAATAAAGTGTCACAGAGAGAGAAAAAAAGTTATATAAAAATTGTAATCCCTATTTTTATTCGTTTTGTCAGGATATAATTCGTTTATGCTAACATTCAGCCTACAACACAATAGGAAAAAGATGTAGATTTAGCCTAATATATATTTTATAAGTCTTGTCAAAATAATTTAACATCTTGCTGTTAACACAGTGAAAAGTGCTGCAGAGAAAAATAAATAAATTCGACACAGTCTGTCATTTAAAATGATAGGATAAGCATAATACAACAAAAGAAAAAACGAGTTGAATGTTCTTTAATCTACACTTTGCTCTATCCTTATTCTGCTCTGTCACTCATCACAAGCTGCCTGTTCTGTTTGAGAGTCGTATATTATATCTGCTGGCCTGCTGAGCATCATTACACATGCTGTGCTCAGACCCCGCAAATAAAACATGTGTGCAGCGCGCGCATAACGGTCCGAAATGCTGGCTGTACCGGTGCTCGATAAGAATAAAGCGCAGATATACTGTTCTGAAAGGACGTCGAGAACGGGATAATGTTAGACCACCGCTCCCGTTAAAACTGCACCAGAGTTACCGACCGTTACCGCACTGTATTCGTTGAAATTACCCCCTCAGTGTAAGAAATCTGGTCGGAACAGCCGCGGCAATGCAGACCTAGACTGCTTTGATGCACGACTGTCGTCTGTTCGGTGCACTGCATTGAGCAGCAGCGTTCAGTTTTAATTTTAGTGTCCTCTAACTGAACGAAATGATTTGTATTACTATAAAAAAACAATATAAACGACCGTCTATGGCGGCAAGCCTAATGCTTGGTACTTTTTTCCCACAATAACTTGCATTTGGGAATGTGGACAAAACTTGTGCTGTTGAAATTATTTGTAGCAACTTAAAAACATACACCAGCAACACATGAGAATGCATCAATATATTTATTAATATGCAAATAAATGTTTACAATTTCAAAATAAAACTTTAAACTATTGGCTGTAGCATTTATATCATAAATATGTGGCCAAACAATACAGATTAAATGCAATTAAACATTAGATAAACAATGGTTTGCTCGTGATGTAAAATTTAACAACAATCGCTGGCATTTCTTATAATACATAAAATACGTAAGCTTATTGTTTATACATTTCTTAATGGATTTTAATAGTGTTGAACAGAAAAACAATATGACTACTTACTTTTGATACTTTATTTCAACCAATTATTATTGCCTCATTATTACATGTATTTAATTCATACTAAAAGCTATTGTTTACTTATCTTAATTAACAAAAATATAGAAATAATTAAAATCTTTAGCAGATGATTAACAAAATATTAATTACTGACAGCCCTAGTTAAAGCATTTGAAAATGAACCTGCATTGTCTTGAAATTTGTGACTAGAATAGTATTTTTCTGTCATATGCTTGTCAGAGACTACATCTGCTCTGTGCTGCCTGCTTCACTGGACCCACTACAATTTGCATACCGCAGTAACCGTTCCACAGACGATGTTATTGCCTTCACCCTGCACACTGCTCTCTCCCACCTGGAAAATAAAAACACCTATGTGAGGATGCTGTTCGTGGATTATAGTTCGGCATTTAACACCATAGTGCCTGCCACACTGGTTGCGAAGCTCCAGACTCTAGGACTGAACAGATCTCTGTGCAGCTGGATCCTGGACTTCCTGACAGGCAGAAGTCAGGTGGTCAGAATGGGCAACAACACATCATCCCCCCTGATCCTCAACACTGGTGCACCGCAGGGCTGCGTCCTCAGCCCACTCCTGTACTCCCTGTACACACACGACTGTACAGCTACACACAGCTCCAATGTCATCGTCAAATTTGCCGATGACACAATGGTGATAGGCCTGATCACCGACAACGATGAGACGGCCTACAGAGAGGAGGTGAGTACCCTGACTAAATGGTGTCAGGAGAACCACCTCTCACTCAACATCGACAAGACCAAGGAGCTGGTGGTGGATTACAGGAGACAGAGCAGAGAACACACACCCATCACCATCGACAAGACACCTGTGGAGCGGGTGAGCAGCTTTAAGTTCCTCGGCGTTCACATCACCGAGGATCTCACATGGTCTGCTCACACAGATGCAGTGCTGAAGAAGGCACATCAGCGTCTCTTCTTCCCGAGACGGCTGAGGAAGTTTGGAACGAGCCCCAGATTCCTCAGGTCCTTCTACACCTGCACTGTGGAGAGCATCCTGACCGGCTGTATCACCGCCTGGTTTGGAAACAGCACCGCTGGCAACCGCAGGGCTCTGCAAAGGGTCGTGCGAACTGCCCGCCACATTGTTGGAGGTGAGCTTCCCTCCCTCCAGGATATCTACACCAGGCGGTGTACAAGGAAAGCCCGGAGGATTATCAAAGACTCCAGCCACCCGTCCCACAGACTGCTCTCTCTGTTGCCCTCAGGGCGACATTTCCGTAGCATCCGATCCCGCTGTTGTGGCAATTTCTTTCATACGAACATCATCACTGAGTAAGAGACAACTCTTGAGTCCAAATTGTTGTAATAAAGTAATTTATTCCCTTGCAAGAGAAGATCTCCTCGTCACAAATAATACACATGAGCTAAGTCAGTGAGGGAAGACAGAGAGAGATAAGAGAAAGCAGCTGCCAGTCGGTTTTATAGTCCCCTCTCGTTCAAGGCTTTCCTTCTCTCCCTCCCTACAGGGAGAGATGTCAGTTCATTCACCTCTAAATGTGTTAAACAGGGAAAAGGCAGGCAAATGCCCCCTGACCCCCAGGCTATAAGTCCGTAAATGCCCTCATGATGACCCTTTAACCATCTGCTTTTCCTTACCTCCTTCTTAGTAAATCACACAAAGAATGCTTTTCTAACTATGAGTAAAAGAACCATATACTGCATACATCTTGAATATATGTTCCACTAAAGATTACTACCCATAAAGGAAAATTCCTTTACACCGCACTAGCCGACTGAGGGACAGCTTTTTCCCTCAGGCTATCAGGCTAATGAACAGTCACAAATAACTCACCTACATCACACTCCCACTCACACAACATGCCATGCACTGCACTTTAACACAGTTCGACTGGACTACACACACACACTGCACTAACACAACCTATCTGCTATCACTGGACACCATACAATGCACATCCACGACACTGCATATGAATAATCTGTTGCACCTTTGCACAACTATCTGCTGCTCAACCAATCTGCTGTTAATTTATAATCTGTTGCACCTTCACATTATTACTATGTATAGACTACATAATGTATAAACAGTGTACATAATGTAGATGTGCCCATACGGTGTATAATGTGTAGTTGATCATTAAGTATGTTTTTATAGTACACTATGTGTACTGAGTATATGTATGTGTATTTTGCACATTGTCTTCTGTACAGTCTGTAAATATGTACTGTCTATATGTAAATTGTTGTTTTTTTGCACTGTCTGGAGCACGCTCGTAAGAATTTGATTTGATTTGATTTTATATTTTGTCATTGTGATTTCTTGAAAATAATAGGCTATTAAAATGACTTCATCTCCTGAAAACAATATTACATATAGTCTGATATTTTGAGCTATTGTATTCACACATTGTATAGTCAACTGCTTTAATTAAAATTATTAACATCACCAAAAGTAAAAGCTCAGTATCAATATTATTTTTATATATTATAATTATTAATTGTGAAGTTGTGAATGTAAATAGTTGTGAACATAACATAAAATTGCGACTATGATGGTGTATAATTTGTCATTAATCTCCAAGAGAAAGAAAAGTTAATTCAGTGTTTTTTTTTGTTTTGTTTTTTTAAGTAGAGATGATATTAATGACATACAATTTTGTATGCAATACACAATTCGTATCAAGGATATATTCAATGTCATCACAACACAGGAAAGTAAAAGACAAAAAGTTAAATGATTGATAAAGAAAATAAGAAAACTTTGGGGGAAAAAACACATGAGGGTAAGATATTAATTTACTGTGGTGGCAACATACTCCTCCTCCGGCGTTGGTGTCACACGTCTTGTGTTGCGACATACTCCTCCTCCTCTGGCGTTGGTGTTGTGTTGTGACACACTCCTCCTCCTCCAGCGTCTTTTGTTGCGACGTACTCCTCCGGCGTTGGTTTCACGCGTCTTGTGTTGCGACGTACTCCTCCTCCTCCGGCGTTGGTTTCACGCGTCTGGTGTTGCGACGTACCCCTTCTCACACGTAAAAAGTACACGACTGTTGGCTTTGGTAGGTAATCCTTGGCATGAAACACAGTCCATATTTCCTTGTCTCTCCCTCTCTTGCTGTAATTCATTACAGGTGCAGCTGATTAGGAGGACTGGGCTGGTTGGTGATGAGCAGGATCGCTGCAGTACTTAAGCTATCAGGTGGACAGGATCGTTGGCTCCCCGCTCTCCTGGTTGTGAATATTGCTGTTTCCACTGTGTAATGTGTGTTAGTGAAAGGCTCGCTAACTTAGACCTTTGTGATCAACCATTGACTGTTTGGTTGCTTACTTCCTAGACCATGTTTCAGTGGCGCTTGGTAGGGAGGTGGGTGCCTGTTTGTTTTGTTAGCATTTTCTCTTGTTTCTGTTAGTAGGGAGGTAAGAGCTTGTCTTTTATTTGTTATTTGATTTGTAGGTTAGTTTGTGTAAAGTAGTAGCTTTGTTTATTGTAATTTACTTTGGCAATTTACCCCTCCTGAAGTTTATGATTCTCATTTGTTTATCTTTATTTAATAAATGAATATTTACTTTCACTTAAGTGTCTTTGTGGTTGAGAAACTTTGGGAGTGAGAGCGGGGACCCCAGGGATCTTTCCTAGATGGATCCCTGTTAATTGTTACAGACCAACTTATCTTCTCTTTGAGTAGGGGTTTTATTTGTGGTTCGTAACATGTGTTAAAAAAATAAGTTTTGCTTAAAATGCTTACACTGTCACGGTGCATCAAGCACAAACGAGGAGATGTGGAATTCTTCAACAAACAGACCTTTAATGCAGCACAAGCAGCACACACACACACATAGACAGACAGACAGACAGTAGGAAACATGACCAAAAAGGAAAAACAGGAAGACTGAAACAAACATGTGACATACACTCTGGGTGCTTCTCAATTCTTATTTGTGCTTCCTCGTTTCCTTTCCTTGCGTCCTTTCTTCACATCTTAGCTCCACCCCTTCAGGATGCGAGGGAAGGATGCACGGAAAAGACGTAAGAGGATGGAATAAAATGAAATTATATATCCTCGCTTCCTTTGGTATAACTTTCAGAGCGCCATCAGCTGCGCAAAATGGATCTGCCCTTATGTTGTTAAAGTTTGTTTTTTAAGACATTCAAAATAAAGATTAATAAATCAAGATACCCTGTTGAAATATAAGACATGTATGGTTTATTAAAATTGCAAAGTAAAAATATAAATTACAATTATTACAACAGATGTGATGGGGGAGGAGAATTGACACGTGCGTCAGGTTTTTCTGGACTCAAGTCCAGTCCACGAGACTGTAGGTTGTTACATTCATCTTTTTAACTTTTAGAAGTCATAGTCCTTGCTATGTACCCCCAAAGCACATTTTTGCCAAGACTGCACCGAGGCAAGCTTCACAGAATACTTCTATTCCACAGTCAACATGGCATTAAGTCACAAAAGTCTGGACTACATGAGAAAGGCCATGAGGGTTTAGGGTGCGATTTAGGACAGGGACTGTGTAGGCTGCAGTACACTTGAATTATTATTTTTTTCTTATAGAGTAATAAAATATAACTTTACAATCAGAATCAGAATTAAAAAGGACTTAATGGCCAAGTGTGTTTACACACACAAGGAATTTGTCTTGGTGACAGTAGCTTCCAGTGCGCAGAAAAAGTACAGACATAGTGCATACATACATATAATGTGAGATAATAAAATTAAATGAAATACCAATAACAAAGAGAATAGATATAAAATAAACTATATGGCAATACAAATATTGAGAAAAATACCAAAAAACAATACAACCTCTGCTAGGATTTTTTTTGCAATAGAGTCGATGTGATTATCCTACTTCAGGTCCTGCGTGATGGTGGTGCCCAGGAGCTTGAATTACTCCACTGTTGTTGCAGTGCTGTTCATGATGGTGAGTGGGGCTGAGCTATAGTCCACCAATAAGATCATTGCGTAATTCCCAGGTCTGTCAATGTCTGTCTGATGTTGACTGCATCAAGGGTCCAGTGATGTTCTTCTGGTAGGCCAAGACCAGTCTCTCAAATAACGTTGTATTAGTCACTAGTCACTCAGTATTAATCATAACAGCTTTCATAAATGTTATCATCAGATTTGTCTACCATACTTTTATTTTCTATAAAATTCACATTGACATATTCCTCTTCAGAATGATCAGAGTCCACATTAATATTGTCCAGTTCAGAATCACCATGATCCATGTTTTCTTCAAGTTCCACATTTTCATAATCAGCCTCGTCATCTTCTTCATTTTTGTTATCATGGGATGCCCCTGCATTTGTATAAGTTGCACCTACAGACATTGTATAGAGAGGGACAATTACAGGAAAATTATAACGAAAAAAGTGACTTAGGATGAAAGAGTTAAACATAAAAAAGAAGACATCATCTGACACCTTTTATACAATTCAAGTCTGTTACCTTTTGTAAAAGAGCACTTTGATAGTGTTTCCTTGTTCCTTTGCTTTTGTCTTCTCTTCAGCAGGAGGATGATTATGAGGACAGATAATAAGAGCAGCACAGCAGACACTGCAGCACCAATGACAGGAAGCAGGGAGGCTGAGAGAGACACACGCGTCTGAGTTAACTTTCATTACCAGCAGTGCAGCTTGTTTTTACTCTCTTACACATCAGTACCTGTGATAGTGATGAGCAGCAGTTCAGAGGAAGATGAACGGAAGGAGCGTGAAGAGACACTGACTTCATAAACACAACTGTAGTTTCCCTCGTGTGAATAATCTGCCTCAGGAAAGAAGAAGGAGGCAGAGTGACTAACAGCTGACTCATTCCTGGTGATGTTTGATCCTCTGAACAGGTGAAAAGAGCCTCCAGGATACTGAGATTGAGTTGAACAGATGATAGTGAAATTGTCGCCCCTGGTGATCACTGGCCCCTGAGGCCCCACATCAAACCATCCATCAGGAACACTGTGGGAAATACTGGGCAGCTGCAAGTTCACTAGAAAACAAGAAGAATACATTTATATGATAATAGAAACTCAAAAAACAAGGTCAAACTTCTTTAAACAAATAAAATAGCTTCAGAAACTCATCATCTAATAATTTAATACACAGTAATTTTATAAAACAAATCAAATGGGGAAAAAAAAGCATCATTACAAAATTAATTTACTTATATGTCACTAATGCATGTACTCTATGAGACTAAGCTGACTGCACTCACCCACATTGATGATAACAGTGTTACTCAAAGGTGACTTAACAGTGTTGTTTTGGTAGGAGTAATGACAGCTGTAGTTGCCCTGATGTGAGACGTCTACATTAACAAGGTTGAAAGTCACACTAGATGCATGTGTCTGCGTGGATATAGATGATTCGTTTCCGAAGAGCTGGAATTCAGCATTAGTATTGCATCTTGGTTTAGATGTTGTGCAACTGAACTGGATATTTTCTCCAGGAATAACAGCTGCATGTCTTGTGGTTAGGGAAAGAGTCGGCATCTGCAGCTCACCTGCAAATAAATTTGTATTTATTTAGAAATGTATAACAATTATGAAATTCAGCAATCTTTATGTAATTTCTGTTGCTCATTTTCCCCCAAAATAATCTGTGAAGATGCTTAAGATTTGACTTACCTGAACAAACAACACCAGCATCTTCACCATGATTACAGTCATGATTTCCTAATCCTCTGTGTGGACATTGTGTGAGGGTTGCTTCACTTCCTGAACATTGAACATCATCCAGCCAGATCGATTCACTGCCTGGACCAAATGAGGCACTAAGAGGTGCACTGATGACTGATCCACACTGTGACTGTCTGCACACCACAGCAGCATCATTCATGTCCCAGTCATCATCACACACAGTTCCCCACTGGCCATTATAACGGATCTCCACTCTCCCACAGCATGAATCAGACCCACTGACCAACCTTATGTCTGGTAGCTGGCCTTAAAAATTTACAATGTGATTAAAAACATATTATTTTTGGTATTCTGTAAGTGTTTTGTATGTGTTTGACATCTTTGGAAGCAAAGCACCAAACATGTGTAGCCCCTTTTATTTTCACAAGTTTTTTTAAGTAGCACATTTTCAAAACACCTCAAATTTTTTGACAACTAAATACTATGTCGGTAAAAAAACAGGTAACAACAAATACTGCATAAAATACAAGTTAAACAGCAGAAATGTAATTTAAAGACATTTATTTTACCTAAGCAGATGACACCTGCATCTTCAGAATGACCACAGTTATGTGTTCCAAAAGAAGGATGTGAACACTGTGTGAGCGATGATTCGTGTCCTGAACATGTCACATCGTCCAACCAGATCTGACCACTACCCGCGCCAAAATGAGCACTGGTTTGTGCACTAACAGCTGTTCCACATCCCAGCTGTCTGCACACCACAGCAGCATGATTCATGTCCCAGGAGTCATCACACACTGTTCCCCATTGGCCGTTATAAAGGATCTCAACTCTTCCAGAGCAGTCACTGTTACCATTCACCAGTCTGATACTATAATCTCCTAAAAACAAAATAACTCCGTTATGATACAACTCACATCAACAGGCTAAACTTGACTAGCCAAAACAGTGACTGGTTATGTCATGATGCAGCTAGAATAACGTCTGTTTTGAAAATGAGTGACTAACAGCCTGTTACTCACCAGTTACAGAAGTCAGAGTCAGAGCACTGGCTGTTGAGATGAAAAACAGGAACATATAAACATACAATAAGATATGATTTACCAAATAAAAACATATAAAAATTACGATAGAATCAGACAATATTGGCTGTAATTAATCTTCATTAATTAGTCAGTGTTGTCTCAAACCGATCTGTTGGTAATGATGCTCTTGAAGACATACCTGCTTTGAGAGATATTTGCAAATATGAAAGGCTAGCAGTGGTGCCTCTACTGAGTGCTGGTAAAATAAAAGGCAATGCTGTTTACAGGGTGAGGTATAATTTATAATTCTTTATGCTCATGACCAATTGACATAAAGAAAAGCAGCTTTTCAGTCTGCATACATACTTGACCTCCTGTCAATCTTTTTTGAACTCTTGCTTTAGTTTTTACTTTTTTTAACAACACTTATACAGGAACTATGCTTTTTTTTTTACACGACACTTACATTAATTTTAGGAACTATGTTTTTTTTTACAGCTTTCAAATGGTTCTATAGTCAGCCATAGGTTGGTTGTTCATAATTACTTTTAGTGTAACAGCTTTGGTATCTAGATGAGCAAGAGTAGCCTATGTTTATTTGTTTTTTGTAAAAGTTGTAGGCTGGAGGCACACTCAGTGAAACCATTCACTTATATACCTCTTATACACCTTTGAATCTTCAGACCAAGTCTGCAAAACTACAATCATATAATCTGCTAGACACTTAGTTTGCAATTGAAAAACAAACTTTTTGTTAAATCCAGTAATAACAATTTCAAATTCTACTGTGAAGGAGCTCTAACAAAGCTGACAGTGTTGATTCAGTACAGTGCAATAACATGTATGTATGAGTGACTTCTATTCATCACTTGTAAATGTTTTACTTGTAACCTGCCGGTTATAAGTAGTGTGTGTATACACTGGGGTGAAAGATCTACAAATGATGAGTAAAACATTTACAACTGATGAGTGGTTTACACTTTAGAATAGGGGATGCAGAAAGCTTTGTAAATAATTTATTCATGCTTTACACAACAGGTTTTGAATAATTTGTAGTGTGTACTGCAATGTAAGGGCTGACTGGTCAGGGTATAGACAGATGTCTTCTCTGACACACAGTATTTTTAACGCTGTGAGATAATAGTATAATGTTGACATTTCAATGATTTTTAGGTGATTAATAATATATTAACTAGTAACTTATTAACCATTTACTAAGGATCTGTTTGATTATGTTATGATATGCTATTTTTTAAGACAACTTACAACAGATTTGTAAATCATTAGCATATTACTTAATAATAATTTAAGAACATAAAGTCATGTTTTGTAAATGATTAGTTAATCATTATGTAATCACTTGTAAATGATTCATACATTAATCTACAAGACATATATAAAAATATTAACATATCACTTATTAATAATTTATGAACATAATTATGCTTTGTAAGTGATCAGTTCATCATTAACTAATCACTTATAAATGACTTACAACAGAACGTTATTGTATGGTTCTTATAATAGTAAGTACATGTAACGTGTAACAAGGACACCTTCAATTAAAGTGTTACCATTATTATCAGGACAGACATGCAGACACTGCAGTACCAATGACAGGAAGCAGGGAGGCTGAGAGAGACACACGTGTCTGAGTTAAACTTTCATTACCAGCAGTGCAGCTTGCTTTTACTCTCTTACACATCAGTACCTGTGATAGTGATGAGCAGCAGTTCAGAGGAAGATGAACGGAAGGAGCGTGAGGAGACACTGACTTCATAAACACAACTGTAGTTTCCCTCGTGTGAATAATCTGCCTCAGGAAAGAAGAAGGAGGCAGAGTGACTAACAGCTGACTCATTCCTGGTGATGTTTGATCCTCTGAACAGGTGAAAAGAGCCTCCAGGATACTGAGATTGAGTTGAACAGATGATAGTGAA
Source organism: Schizopygopsis malacanthus (assembly GCA_027474115.1). Classification (NCBI taxonomy): domain Eukaryota; kingdom Metazoa; phylum Chordata; class Actinopteri; order Cypriniformes; family Cyprinidae; genus Schizopygopsis; species Schizopygopsis malacanthus. Next base: position 117,901 of record JAPDDM010000118.1, read on the forward strand.
ATTGTGGCCCCTGGTGATCACTGGCCCCTGAGGCCCCACATCAAACCATCCATCAGGAACACTGTGGGAAATACTGGGCGGCTGCAAGTTCACTAGAAAACAAGAAGAATTCATTTATATGATTATAGAAACTCAAAAAACAAGGTCAAACTCCTTTAAACAAATAAAATAGCTTCAGAAACTCATCATCTAATAATTTAATACACAGTAATTTTATAAAACAAATGGGGAAAAAAAGCATCGTTACAAAATTAATTTACTTATATGTTACTAATGCATGTACTCTATGAGACTAAGCTGACTGCACTCACCCACATTGATGATAACAGTGTTACTCAAAGGTGACTTAACAGTGTTGTTTTGGTAGGAGTAATGACAGCTGTAGTTGCCCTGATGTGAGACGTCTACATTAACAAGGTTGAAAGTTACACTAGATGCATGTGTCTGCGTGGATATAGATGATTCGTTTCTGAAGAGCTGGAATTCAGCATTAGTATTGCATCTTGGTTTAGATGTTGTGCAATTGAACTGAATATTTTCTCCAGGAATAACAGCTGCATGTCTTGAGGTTAGGGAAAGAGTCGGCATCTGCAGCTCACCTGCAAATAAATTTGAATTTATTTAGAAATGTTTAAAAATTATGAAATTCACCAATCTTTATGTAATTTCTGTTGCTCATTTCCCCCAAAATAATCTGTGAAGATGCTTAAGATTTGACTTACCTGAACAAACAACACCAGCATCTTGCCTGTGATTACAGTCATGATTTCCTAATCCTCTGTGTGGACATTGTGTGAGGGTTGCTTCACTTCCTGAACATTTAACATCATCCAGCCAGATCGATCCACTGCCTGGACCAAAGGCGGCTCCATGAGCACTGATGACTGATCCACACTGTAACTGTCTGCACACCACAGCAGCATCATTCATGTCCCAGTCATCATCACACACAGTTCCCCACTGGCCATTATAACGGATCTCCACTCTCCCACAGCATGAATCAGACCCACTGACCAACCTTATGTCTGGTAGCTGGCCTTAAAAATTTACAATGTGATTAAAAACATATTATTTTTGGTATTCTGTAAGTGTTTTGTATGTGTTTGACATCTTTGGAAGCAAAGCACCAAACATGTGTAGCCCCTTTTATTTTCACAAGTTTTTTTAAGCAGCACATTTTCAAAACACCTCAAATTTTTTGACAACTAAATACTATGTCGGTAAAAAAACAGGTAACAACAAATACTGCATAAAATACAAGTTAAACAGCAGAAATGTAATTTAAAGACATTTATTTTACCTAAGCAGATGACACCTGCATCTTCAGAATGACCACAGTTATGTGTTCCAAAAGAAGGATGTGAACACTGTGTGAGCGATGATTCGTGTCCTGAACATGTCACATCGTCCAACCAGATCTGACCACTACCCGCGCCAAAATGAGCACTGGTTTGTGCACTAACAGCTGTTCCACATCCCAGCTGTCTGCACACCACAGCAGCATGATTCATGTCCCAGGAGTCATCACACACTGTTCCCCATTGGCCGTCATAAAGGATCTCAACTCTTCCAGAGCAGTCACTGTTACCATTCACCAGTCTGATACTATAATCTCCTAAAAACAAAATAACTCCGTTATGATACAACTCACATCAACAGACTAAACTTGACGACTAGCCAAAACAGTGACTGGTTATGTCATGATGCAGCTAGAATAACGTCTGTTTTGAAAATGAGTGACTAACAGCCTGTTACTCACCAGTTACAGAAGTCAGAGTCAGAGCACTGGCTGTTGAGATGAAAAACAGGAACATATAAACATACAATAAGATATGATTTACCAAATAAAAACATAAAAATTACGATAGAATCAGACAATATTGGCTGATAATTGCATCTCATTAATTAGTCAGTGTTGTCTCAAACCGATCTGTTGGTAATGATGCTCTTGAAGACATACCTGCTTTGAGAGATATTTGCAAATATGAAAGGCTAGCAGTGGTGCCTCTACTGAGTGCTGGTAAAATAAAAGGCAATGCTGTTTACAGGGTGAGGTATAATTTATAATTCTTTATGCTCATGACCAATTGACATAAAGAAAAGCAGCTTTTCAGTCTGCATACATACTTGACCTCCTGTCAATCTTTTTTGAACTCTTGCTTTAGTTTTTACTTTTTTTAACAACACTTATACAGGAACTATGCTTTTTTTTTTACACGACACTTACATTAATTTTAGGAACTATGTTTTTTTTTACAGCTTTCAAATGGTTCTATAGTCAGCCATAGGTTGGTTGTTCATAATTACTTTTAGTGTAACAGCTTTGGTATCTAGATGAGCAAGAGTAGCCTATGTTTATTTGTTTTTTGTAAAAGTTGTAGGCTGGAGGCACACTCAGTGAAACCATTCACTTATATACCTCTTATACACCTTTGAATCTTCAGACCAAGTCTGCAAAACTACAATCATATAATCTGCTAGACACTTAGTTTGCAATTGAAAAACAAACTTTTTGTTAAATCCAGTAATAACAATTTCAAATTCTACTGTGAAGGAGCTCTAACAAAGCTGACAGTGTTGATTCAGTACAGTGCAATAACATGTATGTATGAGTGACTTCTATTCATCACTTGTAAATGTTTTACTTGTAACCTGCCGGTTATAAGTAGTGTGTGTATACACTGGGGTGAAAGATCTACAAATGATGAGTAAAACATTTACAACTGATGAGTGGTTTACACTTTAGAATAGGGGATGCAGAAAGCTTTGTATATAATGTATTCATGCTTTACACAACAGGTTTTGAATAATTTGTAGTGTGTACTGCAATGTAAGGGCTGACTGGTCAGGGTATAGACAGATGTCTTCTCTGACACACAGTATTTTTAACGCTGTGAGATAATAGTATAATGTTGACATTTCAATGATTTTTAGGTGATTAATAATATATTAACTAGTAACTTATTAACCATTTACTAAGGATCTGTTTGATTATGTTATGATATGCTATTTTTTAAGACAACTTACAACAGATTTGTAAATCATTAGCATATTACTTAATAATAATTTAAGAACATAAAGTCATGTTTTGTAAATGATTAGTTAATCATTATGTAATCACTTGTAAATGATTCATACATTAATCTACAAGACATATATAAAAATATTAACATATCACTTATTAATAATTTATGAACATAATTATGCTTTGTAAGTGATCAGTTCATCATTAACTAATCACTTATAAATGACTTACAACAGAACGTTATTGTATGGTTCTTATAATAGTAAGTACATGTAACGTGTAACAAGGACACCTTCAATTAAAGTGTTACCATTATTATCAGGACAGACATGCAGACACTGCAGTACCAATGACAGGAAGCAGGGAGGCTGAGAGAGACACACGTGTCTGAGTTAAACTTTCATTACCAGCAGTGCAGCTTGCTTTTACTCTCTTACACATCAGTACCTGTGATAGTGATGAGCAGCAGTTCAGAGGAAGATGAACGGAAGGAGCGTGAGGAGACACTGACTTCATAAACACAACTGTAGTTTCCCTCGTGTGAATAATCTGCCTCAGGAAAGAAGAAGGAGGCAGAGTGACTAACAGCTGACTCATTCCTGGTGATGTTTGATCCTCTGAACAGGTGAAAAGAGCCTCCAGGATACTGAGATTGAGTTGAACAGATGATAGTGAAATTGTGGCCCCTGGTGATCACTGGCCCCTGAGGCCCCACATCAAACCATCCATCAGGAACACTGTGGGAAATACTGGGCGGCTGCAAGTTCACTAGAAAACAAGAAGAATTCATTTATATGATTATAGAAACTCAAAAAACAAGGTCAAACTCCTTTAAACAAATAAAATAGCTTCAGAAACTCATCATCTAATAATTTAATACACAGTAATTTTATAAAACAAATGGGGAAAAAAAGCATCGTTACAAAATTAATTTACTTATATGTTACTAATGCATGTACTCTATGAGACTAAGCTGACTGCACTCACCTACATTGATGATAACAGTGTTACTCAAAGGTGACTTAACAGTGTTGTTTTGGTAGGAGTAATGACAGCTGTAGTTGCCCTGATGTGAGACGTCTACATTAACAAGGTTGAAAGTCACACTAGATGCATGTGTCTGCGTGGATATAGATGATTCGTTTCTGAAGAGCTGGAATTCAGCATTAGTATTGCATCTTGGTTTAGATGTTGTGCAATTGAACTGAATATTTTCTCCAGGAATAACAGCTGCATGTCTTGAGGTTAGGGAAAGAGTCGGCATCTGCAGCTCACCTGCAAATAAATTTGAATTTATTTAGAAATGTTTAAAAATTATGAAATTCACCAATCTTTATGTAATTTCTGTTGCTCATTTCCCCCAAAATAATCTGTGAAGATGCTTAAGATTTGACTTACCTGAACAAACAACACCAGCATCTTGCCTGTGATTACAGTCATGATTTCCTAATCCTCTGTGTGGACATTGTGTGAGGGTTGCTTCACTTCCTGAACATTTAACATCATCCAGCCAGATCGATCCACTGCCTGGACCAAAGGCGGCTCCATGAGCACTGATGACTGATCCACACTGTAACTGTCTGCACACCACAGCAGCATCATTCATGTCCCAGTCATCATCACACACAGTTCCCCACTGGCCATTATAACGGATCTCCACTCTCCCACAGCATGAATCAGACCCACTGACCAACCTTATGTCTGGTAGCTGGCCTTAAAAATTTACAATGTGATTAAAAACATATTATTTTTGGTATTCTGTAAGTGTTTTGTATGTGTTTGACATCTTTGGAAGCAAAGCACCAAACATGTGTAGCCCCTTTTATTTTCACAAGTTTTTTTAAGCAGCACATTTTCAAAACACCTCAAATTTTTTGACAACTAAATACTATGTCGGTAAAAAAACAGGTAACAACAAATACTGCATAAAATACAAGTTAAACAGCAGAAATGTAATTTAAAGACATTTATTTTACCTAAGCAGATGACACCTGCATCTTCAGAATGACCACAGTTATGTGTTCCAAAAGAAGGATGTGAACACTGTGTGAGCGATGATTCGTGTCCTGAACATGTCACATCGTCCAACCAGATCTGACCACTACCCGCGCCAAAATGAGCACTGGTTTGTGCACTAACAGCTGTTCCACATCCCAGCTGTCTGCACACCACAGCAGCATGATTCATGTCCCAGGAGTCATCACACACTGTTCCCCATTGGCCGTCATAAAGGATCTCAACTCTTCCAGAGCAGTCACTGTTACCATTCACCAGTCTGATACTATAATCTCCTAAAAACAAAATAACTCCGTTATGATACAACTCACATCAACAGACTAAACTTGACGACTAGCCAAAACAGTGACTGGTTATGTCATGATGCAGCTAGAATAACGTCTGTTTTGAAAATGAGTGACTAACAGCCTGTTACTCACCAGTTACAGAAGTCAGAGTCAGAGCACTGGCTGTTGAGATGAAAAACAGGAACATATAAACATACAATAAGATATGATTTACCAAATAAAAACATAAAAATTACGATAGAATCAGACAATATTGGCTGATAAATGCATCTCATTAATTAGTCAGTGTTGTCTCAAACCGATCTGTTGGTAATGATGCTCTTGAAGACATACCTGCTTTGAGAGATATTTGCAAATATGAAAGGCTAGCAGTGGTGCCTCTACTGAGTGCTGGTAAAATAAAAGGCAATGCTGTTTACAGGGTGAGGTATAATTTATAATTCTTTATGCTCATGACCAATTGACATAAAGAAAAGCAGCTTTTCAGTCTGCATACATACTTGACCTCCTGTCAATCTTTTTTGAACTCTTGCTTTAGTTTTTACTTTTTTTAACAACACTTATACAGGAACTATGCTTTTTTTTTTTACACGACACTTACATTAATTTTAGGAACTATGTTTTTTTTTTACAGCTTTCAAATGGTTCTATAGTCAGCCATAGGTTGGTTGTTCATAATTACTTTTAGTGTAACAGCTTTGGTATCTAGATGAGCAAGAGTAGCCTATGTTTATTTGTTTTTTGTAAAAGTTGTAGGCTGGAGGCACACTCAGTGAAACCATTCACGTATATACCTCTTATACACCTTTGAATCTTCAGACCAAGTCTGCAAAACTACAATCATATAATCTGCTAGACACTTAGTTTGCAATTGAAAAACAAACTTTTTGTTAAATCCAGTAATAACAATTTCAAATTCTACTGTGAAGGAGCTCTAACAAAGCTGACAGTGTTGATTCAGTACAGTGCAATAACATGTATGTATGAGTGACTTCTATTCATCACTTGTAAATGTTTTACTTGTAACCTGCCGGTTATAAGTAGTGTGTGTATACACTGGGGTGAAAGATCTACAAATGATGAGTAAAACATTTACAACTGATGAGTGGTTTACACTTTAGAATAGGGGATGCAGAAAGCTTTGTATATAATGTATTCATGCTTTACACAACAGGTTTTGAATAATTTGTATTGTGTACTGCAATGTAAGGGCTGACTGGTCAGGGTATAGACAGATGTCTTCTCTGACACACAGTATTTTTAACGCTGTGAGATAATAGTATAATGTTGACATTTCAATGATTTTTAGGTGATTAATAATATATTAACTAGTAACTTATTAACCATTTACTAAGGATCTGTTTGATTATGTTATGATATGCTATTTTTTAAGACAACTTACAACAGATTTGTAAATCATTAGCATATTACTTAATAATAATTTAAGAACATAAAGTCATGTTTTGTAAATGATTAGTTAATGTAATCATTATGTAATCACTTGTAAATGATTCATACATTAATCTACAAGACATATATAAAAATATTAACATATCACTTATTAATAATTTATGAACATAATTATGCTTTGTAAGTGATCAGTTCATCATTAACTAATCACTTATAAATGACTTACAACAGAACGTTATTGTATGGTTCTTATAATAGTAAGTACATGTAACGTGTAACAAGGACACCTTCAATTAAAGTGTTACCATTATTATCAGGACAGACATGCAGACACTGCAGTACCAATGACAGGAAGCAGGGAGGCTGAGAGAGAGACACACGTGTCTGAGTTAAACTTTCATTACCAGCAGTGCAGCTTGCTTTTACTCTCTTACACATCAGTACCTGTGATAGTGATGAGCAGCAGTTCAGAGGAAGATGAACGGAAGGAGCGTGAGGAGACACTGACTTCATAAACACAACTGTAGTTTCCCTCGTGTGAATAATCTGCCTCAGGAAAGAAGAAGGAGGCAGAGTGACTAACAGCTGACTCATTCCTGGTGATGTTTGATCCTCTGAACAGGTGAAAAGAGCCTCCAGGATACTGAGATTGAGTTGAACAGATGATAGTGAAATTGTGGCCCCTGGTGATCACTGGCCCCTGAGGCCCCACATCAAACCATCCATCAGGAACACTGTGGGAAATACTGGGCGGCTGCAAGTTCACTAGAAAACAAGAAGAATTCATTTATATGATTATAGAAACTCAAAAAACAAGGTCAAACTCCTTTAAACAAATAAAATAGCTTCAGAAACTCATCATCTAATAATTTAATACACAGTAATTTTATAAAACAAATGGGGAAAAAAAGCATCGTTACAAAATTAATTTACTTATATGTTACTAATGCATGTACTCTATGAGACTAAGCTGACTGCACTCACCCACATTGATGATAACAGTGTTACTCAAAGGTGACTTAACAGTGTTGTTTTGGTAGGAGTAATGACAGCTGTAGTTGCCCTGATGTGAGACGTCTACATTAACAAGGTTGAAAGTCACACTAGATGCATGTGTCTGCGTGGATATAGATGATTCGTTTCTGAAGAGCTGGAATTCAGCATTAGTATTGCATCTTGGTTTAGATGTTGTGCAATTGAACTGAATATTTTCTCCAGGAATAACAGCTGCATGTCTTGAGGTTAGGGAAAGAGTCGGCATCTGCAGCTCACCTGCAAATAAATTTGAATTTATTTAGAAATGTTTAAAAATTATGAAATTCACCAATCTTTATGTAATTTCTGTTGCTCATTTCCCCCAAAATAATCTGTGAAGATGCTTAAGATTTGACTTACCTGAACAAACAACACCAGCATCTTGCCTGTGATTACAGTCATGATTTCCTAATCCTCTGTGTGGACATTGTGTGAGGGTTGCTTCACTTCCTGAACATTTAACATCATCCAGCCAGATCGATCCACTGCCTGGACCAAAGGCGGCTCCATGAGCACTGATGACTGATCCACACTGTAACTGTCTGCACACCACAGCAGCATCATTCATGTCCCAGTCATCATCACACACAGTTCCCCACTGGCCATTATAACGGATCTCCACTCTCCCACAGCATGAATCAGACCCACTGACCAACCTTATGTCTGGTAGCTGGCCTTAAAAATTTAGAATGTGATTAAAAACATATTATTTTTGGTATTCTGTAAGTGTTTTGTATGTGTTTGACATCTTTGGAAGCAAAGCACCAAACATGTGTAGCCCCTTTTATTTTCACAAGTTTTTTTAAGCAGCACATTTTCAAAACACCTCAAATTTTTTGACAACTAAATACTATGTCGGTAAAAAAACAGGTAACAACAAATACTGCATAAAATACAAGTTAAACAGCAGAAATGTAATTTAAAGACATTTATTTTACCTAAGCAGATGACACCTGCATCTTCAGAATGACCACAGTTATGTGTTCCAAAAGAAGGATGTGAACACTGTGTGAGCGATGATTCGTGTCCTGAACATGTCACATCGTCCAACCAGATCTGACCACTACCCCGCGCCCAAAATGAGCACTGGTTTGTGCACTAACAGCTGTTCCACATCCCAGCTGTCTGCACACCACAGCAGCATGATTCATGTCCCAGTCATCATCACACACTGTTCCCCATTGGCCGTCATAAAGGATCTCAACTCTTCCAGAGCAGTCACTGTTACCATTCACCAGTCTGATACTATAATCTCCTAAAAAACAAAATAACTCCGTTATGATACAACTCACATCAACAGACTAAACTTGACGACTAGCCAAAACAGTGACTGGTTATGTCATGATGCAGCTAGAATAACGTCTGTTTTGAAAATGAGTGACTAACAGCCTGTTACTCACCAGTTACAGAAGTCAGAGTCAGAGCACTGGCTGTTGAGATGAAAAACAGGAACATATAAACATACAATAAGATATGATTTACCAAATAAAAACATATAAAAATTACGATAGAATCAGACAATATTGGCTGATAATTGCATCTCATTAATTAGTCAGTGTTGTCTCAAACCGATCTGTTGGTAATGATGCTCTTGAAGACATACCTGCTTTGAGAGATATTTGCAAATATGAAAGGCTAGCAGTGGTGCCTCTACTGAGTGCTGGTAAAATAAAAGGCAATGCTGTTTACAGGGTGAGGTATAATTTATAATTCTTTATGCTCATGATCAATTGACATAAAGAAAAGCAGCTTTTCAGTCTGCATACATACTTCTTGACCTCCTGTCAATCTTTTTTGAACTCTTGCTTTAGTTTTTGACTTTTTTTAACAACACTTATACAGGAACTATGCTTTTTTTTTTACACGACACTTACATTAATTTTAGGAACTATGTTTTTTTGACACTTACAGTTAGCTTTTTTTTTTCAGCCAATGGTTCTATAGTCAGCCATAGGTTGGTTGTTCATAATTACTTTTAGTGTAACAGCTTTGGTATCTAGATGAGCAAGAGTAGCCTATGTTTATTTGTTTTTTGTAAAAGTTGTAGGCTGGAGGCACACTCAGTGAAACCATTCACTTATATACCTCTTATACACCTTTGAATCTTCAGACCAAGTCTGCAAAACTACAATCATATAATCTGCTAGACACTTAGTTTGCAATTGAAAAACAAACTTTTTGTTAAATCCAGTAATAACAATTTCAAATTCTACTGTGAAGGAGCTCTAACAAAGCTGACAGTGTTGATTCAGTACAGTGCAATAACATGTATGTATGAGTGACTTCTATTCATCACTTGTAAATGTTTTACTTGTAACCTGCCGGTTATAAGTAGTGTGTGTATACACTGGGGTGAAAGATCTACAAATGATGAGTAAAACATTTACAACTGATGAGTGGTTTACTTTACTTTAGAATAGGGGATGCAGAAAGCTTTGTATATAATGTATTCATGCTTTACACAACAGGTTTTGAATAATTTGTAGTGTGTACTGCAATGTAAGGGCTGACTGGTCAGGGTATAGACAGATGTCTTCTCTGACACACAGTATTTTTAACGCTGTGAGATAATAGTATAATGTTGACATTTCAATGATTTTTAGGTGATTAATAATATATTAACTAGTAACTTATTAACCATTTACTACTAAGGATCTGTTTGATTATGTTATGATATGCTATTATTTTTAAGACAACTTACAACAGATTTGTAAATCATTAGCATATTACTTAATAATAATTTAAGAACATAAAGTCATGTTTTGTAAATGATTAGTTAATCATTATGTAATCACTTGTATATGATTCATTAATAATCTACAAGACATATATAAAAATATTAACATATCACTTATTAATAATTTATGAACATAATTATGCTTTGTAAGTGATCAGTTCATCATTAACTAATCACTTATAAATGACTTACAACAGAACGTTATTGTATGGTTCTTATAATAGTAAGTACATGTAACGTGTAACAAGGACACCTTCAATTAAAGTGTTACCATTATTATCAGGACAGACATGCAGACACTGCAGTACCAATGACAGAAGCAGGGAGGCTGAGAGAGACACACGTGTCTGAGTTAAACTTTCATTACCAGCAGTGCAGCTTGCTTTTACTCTCTTACACATCAGTACCTGTGATAGTGATGAGCAGCAGTTCAGAGGAAGATGAACGGAAGGAGCGTGAGGAGACACTGACTTCATAAACACAACTGTAGTTTCCCTCGTGTGAATAATCTGCCTCAGGAAAGAAGAAGGAGGCAGAGTGACTAACAGCTGACTCATTCCTGGTGATGTTTGATCCTCTGAACAGGTGAAAAGAGCCTCCAGGATACTGAGATTGAGTTGAACAGATGATAGTGAAATTGTGGCCCCTGGTGATCACTGGCCCCTGAGGCCCCACATCAAACCATCCATCAGGAACACTGTGGGAAATACTGGGCGGCTGCAAGTTCACTAGAAAACAAGAAGAATTCATTTATATGATTATAGAAACTCAAAAAACAAGGTCAAACTCCTTTAAACAAATAAAATAGCTTCAGAAACTCATCATCTAATAATTTAATACACAGTAATTTTATAAAACAAATGGGGAAAAAAAGCATCGTTACAAATTTATTTACTTATATGTTACTAATGCATGTACTCTATGAGACTAAGCTGACTGCACTCACCCACATTGATGATAACAGTGTTACTCAAAGGTGACTTAACAGTGTTGTTTTGGTAGGAGTAATGACAGCTGTAGTTGCCCTGATGTGAGACGTCTACATTAACAAGGTTGAAAGTCACACTAGATGCATGTGTCTGCGTGGATATAGATGATTCGTTTCTGAAGAGCTGGAATTCAGCATTTATATGCATCTTGGTTTAGATGTTGTGCAATTGAACTGAATATTTTCTCCAGGAATAACAGCTGCATGTCTTGAGGTTAGGGAAAGAGTCGGCATCTGCAGCTCACCTGCAAATAAATTTGAATTTATTTAGAAATGTTTAAAAATTATGAAATTCACCAATCTTTATGTAATTTCTGTTGCTCATTTCCCCCAAAATAATCTGTGAAGATGCTTAAGATTTGACTTACCTGAACAAACAACACCAGCATCTTGCCTGTGATTACAGTCATGATTTCCTAATCCTCTGTGTGGACATTGTGTGAGGGTTGCTTCACTTCCTGAACATTTAACATCATCCAGCCAGATCGATCCACTGCCTGGACCAAAGACGGCTCCATGAGCACTGATGACTGATCCACACTGTAACTGTCTGCACACCACAGCAGCATCATTCATGTCCCAGTCATCATCACACACAGTTCCCCACTGGCCATTATAACGATCTCCACTCTCCCCACTCTCCCACAGCATGAATCAGACCCACTGACCAACCTTGTCTGGTAGCTGGCCTTAAAAATTTAGAATGTGATTAAAAACATATTATTTTTGGTATTCTGTAAGTGTTTTGTATGTGTTTGACATCTTTGGAAGCAAAGCACCAAACATGTGTAGCCCCTTTTATTTTCACAAGTTTTTTTAAGCAGCACATTTTCAAAACACCTCAAATTTTTTGACAACTAAATACTATGTCGGTAAAAAAACAGGTAACAACAAATACTGCATAAAATACAAGTTAAACAGCAGAAATGTAATTTAAAGACATTTATTTTACCTAAGCAGATGACACCTGCATCTTCAGAATGACCACAGTTATGTGTTCCAAAAGAAGGATGTGAACACTGTGTGAGCGATGATTCGTGTCCTGAACATGTCACAATCGTCCAACCAGATCTGACCACTACCCGCGCCAAAATGAGCACTGGTTTGTGCACTAACAGCTGTTCCACATCCCAGCTGTCTGCACACCACAGCAGCATGATTCATGTCCCGGAGTCATCACACACTGTTCCCCATTGGCCGTCATAAAGGATCTCAACTCTTCCAGAGCAGTCACTGTTACCATTCACCAGTCTGATACTATAATCTCCTAAAAACAAAATAACTCCGTTATGATACAACTCACATCAACAGACTAAACTTGACGACTAGCCAAAACAGTGACTGGTTATGTCATGATGCAGCTAGAATAACGTCTGTTTTGAAAATGAGTGACTAACAGCCTGTACTACACACAGTTACAGAAGTCAGAGTCAGAGCACTGGCTGTTGAGATGAAAAAAACAAACAATAAACATACAATAAGATATGATTTACCAAATAAAAACATAAAAATTACGATAGAATCAGACAATATTGGCTGATAATTGCATCTCATTAATTAGTCAGTGTTGTCTCAAACCGATCTGTTGGTAATGATGCTCTTGAAGACATACCTGCTTTGAGAGATATTTGCAAATATGAAAGGCTAGCAGTGGTGCCTCTACTGAGTGCTGGTAAAATAAAAGGCAATGCTGTTTACAGGGTGAGGTTAAATTTATAATTCTTTATGCTCATGGAACCAATTGACATAAAGAAAAGCAGCTTTTCAGTCTGCATACATACTTGACCTCCTGTCAATCTTTTTTGAACTCTTGCTTTAGCTTTGTTTTTTTTTTTACTTTTTTTTTAACAAACAATTATAACACACATGCATAAGCTTTTTTTTATTCACGACACTTACATTAATTTTAGGAACTATGATGTTTTTTTTTTTCAGCTTTCAAATGGTTCTATAGTCAGCCATAGGTTGGTTGTTTTCATTAATTACTTTTAGTGTAACAGCTTTGGTATCTAGATGAGCAAGAGTAGCCTATGTTTATTTGTTTTTTTGTAAAAGTTGTAGGCTGGAGGCACACTCAGTGAAACCATTCACATATATACCTCTTATACACCTTTGAATCTTCAGACCAAGTCTGCAAAACTACAATCATATAATCTGCTAGACACTTAGTTTGCAATTGAAAAACAAACTTTTTGTGTTAAATCCAGTAATAAACAATTTCAAATTCTAACTGTGAAGAGCTCTAACAAAGCTGACAGTGTTGATCAGTACAGTGCAATAACATGTATGTATGAGTGACTTCTATTCATCACTTGTAAATGTTTTACTTGTAACCTGCCGGTTATAAGTAGTGTGGTATACACTTGGGGTGAAAGATCTACAAATGATGAGTAAAACATTTACCAACTGATGAGTGGTTTTTACACTTTAGATATAGGGGATTGCAGAAAGCTTTGTAAATAATTTATTCATGCTTTAAACACAACAGGTTTTGAATAATTTGTGTGTACTGCAATGTAAGGGCTGACTGGTCAGGGTATAGACAGATGTCTTCTCTGACACACAGTATTTTTAACGCTGTGAGATAATAGTATAATGTTGACATTTCAATGATTTTTAGGTGATTAATAATATATTAACTAGTAACTTATTAACCATTTACTAAGGATCTGTTTGATTATGTTATGATATGCTATTTTTTAAGACAACTTACAACAGATTTGTAAATCATTAGCATATTACTTAATAATAATTTAAGAACATAAAGTCATGTTTTGTAAATGATTAGTTAATCATTATGTAATCACTTGTAAATGATTCATACATTAATCTACAAGACATATATAAAAATATTAACATATCACTTATTAATAATTTATGAACATAATTATGCTTTGTAAGTGATCAGTTCATCATTAACTAATCACTTATAAATGACTTACAACAGAACGTTATTGTATGGTTCTTATAATAGTAAGTACATGTAACGTGTAACAAGGACACCTTCAATTAAAGTGTTACCATTATTATCAGGACAGACATGCAGACACTGCAGTACCAATGACAGGAAGCAGGGAGGCTGAGAGAGACACACGTGTCTGAGTTAAACTTTCATTACCAGCAGTGCAGCTTGCTTTTACTCTCTTACACATCAGTACCTGTGATAGTGATGAGCAGCAGTTCAGAGGAAGATGAACGGAAGGAGCGTGAGGAGACACTGACTTCATAAACACAACTGTAGTTTCCCTCGTGTGAATAATCTGCCTCAGGAAAGAAGAAGGAGGCAGAGTGACTAACAGCTGACTCATTCCTGGTGATGTTTGATCCTCTGAACAGGTGAAAAGAGCCTCCAGGATACTGAGATTGAGTTGAACAGATGATAGTGAAATTGTGGCCCCTGGTGATCACTGGCCCCTGAGGCCCCACATCAAACCATCCATCAGGAACACTGTGGGAAATACTGGGCGGCTGCAAGTTCACTAGAAAACAAGAAGAATACATTTATATGATTATAGAAACTCAAAAAACAAGGTCAAACTCCTTTAAACAAATAAAATAGCTTCAGAAACTCATCATCTAATAATTTAATACACAGTAATTTTATAAAACAAATGGGGAAAAAAAGCATCGTTACAAAATTAATTTACTTATATGTTACTAATGCATGTACTCTATGAGACTAAGCTGACTGCACTCACCCACATTGATGATAACAGTGTTACTCAAAGGTGACTTAACAGTGTTGTTTTGGTAGGAGTAATGACAGCTGTAGTTGCCCTGATGTGAGACGTCTACATTAACAAGGTTGAAAGTCACACTAGATGCATGTGTCTGCGTGGATATAGATGATTCGTTTCTGAAGAGCTGGAATTCAGCATTAGTATTGCATCTTGGTTTAGATGTTGTGCAATTGAACTGAATATTTTCTCCAGGAATAACAGCTGCATGTCTTGAGGTTAGGGAAAGAGTCGGCATCTGCAGCTCACCTGCAAATAAATTTGAATTTATTTAGAAATGTTAAAAATTATGAAATTCAGCAATCTTTATGTAATTTCTGTTGCTCATTTCCCCCAAAATAATCTGTGAAGATGCTTAAGATTTGACTTACCTGAACAAACAACACCAGCATCTTGCCTGTGATTACAGTCATGATTTCCTAATCCTCTGTGTGGACATTGTGTGAGGGTTGCTTCACTTCCTGAACATTTAACATCATCCAGCCAGATCGATCCACTGCCTGGACCAAAGGCGGCTCCATGAGCACTGATGACTGATCCACACTGTAACTGTCTGCACACCACAGCAGCATCATTCATGTCCCAGTCATCATCACACACAGTTCCCCACTGGCCATTATAACGGATCTCCACTCTCCCACAGCATGAATCAGACCCACTGACCAACCTTATGTCTGGTAGCTGGCCTTAAAAATTTAGAATGTGATTAAAAACATATTATTTTTGGTATTCTGTAAGTGTTTTGTATGTGTTTGACATCTTTGGAAGCAAAGCACCAAACATGTGTAGCCCCTTTTATTTTCACAAGTTTTTTTAAGCAGCACATTTTCAAAACACCTCAAATTTTTTGACAACTAAATACTATGTCGGTAAAAAAACAGGTAACAACAAATACTGCATAAAATACAAGTTAAACAGCAGAAATGTAATTTAAAGACATTTATTTTACCTAAGCAGATGACACCTGCATCTTCAGAATGACCACAGTTATGTGTTCCAAAAGAAGGATGTGAACACTGTGTGAGCGATGATTCGTGTCCTGAACATGTCACATCGTCCAACCAGATCTGACCACTACCCGCGCCAAAATGAGCACTGGTTTGTGCACTAACAGCTGTTCCACATCCCAGCTGTCTGCACACCACAGCAGCATGATTCATGTCCCAGTCATCATCACACACTGTTCCCCATTGGCCGTCATAAAGGATCTCAACTCTTCCAGAGCAGTCACTGTTACCATTCACCAGTCTGATACTATAATCTCCTAAAAACAAAATAACTCCGTTATGATACAACTCACATCAACAGACTAAACTTGACGACTAGCCAAAACAGTGACTGGTTATGTCATGATGCAGCTAGAATAACGTCTGTTTTGAAAATGAGTGACTAACAGCCTGTTACTCACCAGTTACAGAAGTCAGAGTCAGAGCACTGGCTGTTGAGATGAAAAACAGGAACATATAAACATACAATAAGATATGATTTACCAAATAAAAACATATAAAAATTACGATAGAATCAGACAATATTGGCTGATAATTGCATCTCATTAATTAGTCAGTGTTGTCTCAAACCGATCTGTTGGTAATGATGCTCTTGAAGACATACCTGCTTTGAGAGATATTTGCAAATATGAAAGGCTAGCAGTGGTGCCTCTACTGAGTGCTGGTAAAATAAAAGGCAATGCTGTTTACAGGGTGAGGTATAATTTATAATTCTTTATGCTCATGATCAATTGACATAAAGAAAAGCAGCTTTTCAGTCTGCATACATACTTGACCTCCTGTCAATCTTTTTTGAACTCTTGCTTTAGTTTTTACTTTTTTTAACAACACTTATACAGGAACTATGCTTTTTTTTTTTACACGACACTTACATTAATTTTAGGAACTATGTTTTTTTTTACAGCTTTCAAATGGTTCTATAGTCAGCCATAGGTTGGTTGTTCATAATTACTTTTAGTGTAACAGCTTTGGTATCTAGATGAGCAAGAGTAGCCTATGTTTATTTGTTTTTTGTAAAAGTTGTAGGCTGGAGGCACACTCAGTGAAACCATTCACTTATATACCTCTTATACACCTTTGAATCTTCAGACCAAGTCTGCAAAACTACAATCATATAATCTGCTAGACACTTAGTTTGCAATTGAAAAACAAACTTTTTGTTAAATCCAGTAATAACAATTTCAAATTCTACTGTGAAGGAGCTCTAACAAAGCTGACAGTGTTGATTCAGTACAGTGCAATAACATGTATGTATGAGTGACTTCTATTCATCACTTGTAAATGTTTTACTTGTAACCTGCCGGTTATAAGTAGTGTGTGTATACACTGGGGTGAAAGATCTACAAATGATGAGTAAAACATTTACAACTGATGAGTGGTTTACACTTTAGAATAGGGGATGCAGAAAGCTTTGTAAATAATTTATTCATGCTTTACACAACAGGTTTTGAATAATTTGTAGTGTGTACTGCAATGTAAGGGCTGACTGGTCAGGGTATAGACAGATGTCTTCTCTGACACACAGTATTTTTAACGCTGTGAGATAATAGTATAATGTTGACATTTCAATGATTTTTAGGTGATTAATAATATATTAACTAGTAACTTATTAACCATTTACTAAGGATCTGTTTGATTATGTTATGATATGCTATTTTTTAAGACAACTTACAACAGATTTGTAAATCATTAGCATATTACTTAATAATAATTTAAGAACATAAAGTCATGTTTTGTAAATGATTAGTTAATCATTATGTAATCACTTGTAAATGATTCATACATTAATCTACAAGACATATATAAAAATATTAACATATCACTTATTAATAATTTATGAACATAATTATGCTTTGTAAGTGATCAGTTCATCATTAACTAATCACTTATAAATGACTTACAACAGAACGTTATTGTATGGTTCTTATAATAGTAAGTACATGTAACGTGTAACAAGGACACCTTCAATTAAAGTGTTACCATTATTATCAGGACAGACATGCAGACACTGCAGTACCAATGACAGGAAGCAGGGAGGCTGAGAGAGACACACGTGTCTGAGTTAAACTTTCATTACCAGCAGTGCAGCTTGCTTTTACTCTCTTACACATCAGTACCTGTGATAGTGATGAGCAGCAGTTCAGAGGAAGATGAACGGAAGGAGCGTGAGGAGACACTGACTTCATAAACACAACTGTAGTTTCCCTCGTGTGAATAATCTGCCTCAGGAAAGAAGAAGGAGGCAGAGTGACTAACAGCTGACTCATTCCTGGTGATGTTTGATCCTCTGAACAGGTGAAAAGAGCCTCCAGGATACTGAGATTGAGTTGAACAGATGATAGTGAAATTGTGGCCCCTGGTGATCACTGGCCCCTGAGGCCCCACATCAAACCATCCATCAGGAACACTGTGGGAAATACTGGGCGGCTGCAAGTTCACTAGAAAACAAGAAGAATTCATTTATATGATTATAGAAACTCAAAAAACAAGGTCAAACTCCTTTAAACAAATAAAATAGCTTCAGAAACTCATCATCTAATAATTTAATACACAGTAATTTTATAAAACAAATGGGAAAAAAAAGCATCGTTACAAAATTAATTTACTTATATGTTACTAATGCATGTACTCTATGAGACTAAGCTGACTGCACTCACCCACATTGATGATAACAGTGTTACTCAAAGGTGACTTAACAGTGTTGTTTTGGTAGGAGTAATGACAGCTGTAGTTGCCCTGATGTGAGACGTCTACATTAACAAGGTTGAAAGTCACACTAGATGCATGTGTCTGCGTGGATATAGATGATTCGTTTCTGAAGAGCTGGAATTCAGCATTAGTATTGCATCTTGGTTTAGATGTTGTGCAATTGAACTGAATATTTTCTCCAGGAATAACAGCTGCATGTCTTGAGGTTAGGGAAAGAGTCGGCATCTGCAGCTCACCTGCAAATAAATTTGAATTTATTTAGAAATGTTAAAAATTATGAAATTCACCAATCTTTATGTAATTTCTGTTGCTCATTTCCCCCAAATAATCTGTGAAGATGCTTAAGATTTGACTTACCTGAACAAACAACACCAGCATCTTGCCTGTGATTACAGTCATGATTTCCTAATCCTCTGTGTGGACATTGTGTGAGGGTTGCTTCACTTCCTGAACATTTAACATCATCCAGCCAGATCGATCCACTGCCTGGACCAAAGGCGGCTCCATGAGCACTGATGACTGATCCACACTGTAACTGTCTGCACACCACAGCAGCATCATTCATGTCCCAGTCATCATCACACACAGTTCCCCACTGGCCATTATAACGGATCTCCACTCTCCCACAGCATGAATCAGACCCACTGACCAACCTTATGTCTGGTAGCTGGCCTTAAAAATTTAGAATGTGATTAAAAACATATTATTTTGGTATTCTGTAAGTGTTTTGTATGTGTTTGACATCTTTGGAAGCAAAGCACCAAACATGTGTAGCCCCTTTTATTTTCACAAGTTTTTTAAGCAGCACATTTTCAAAAACACCTCAAATTTTTTGACAACTAAATACTATGTCGGTAAAAAAACAGGTAACAACAAATACTGCATAAAATACAAGTTAAACAGCAGAAATGTAATTTAAAGACATTTATTTTACCTAAGCAGATGACACCTGCATCTTCAGAATGACCACAGTTATGTGTTCCAAAAGAAGGATGTGAACACTGTGTGAGCGATGATTCGTGTCCTGAACATGTCACATCGTCCAACCAGATCTGACCACTACCCGCGCCAAAATGAGCACTGGTTTGTGCACTAACAGCTGTTCCACATCCCAGCTGTCTGCACACCACAGCAGCATGATTCATGTCCCAGTCATCATCACACACTGTTCCCCATTGGCCGTCATAAAGGATCTCAACTCTTCCAGAGCAGTCACTGTTACCATTCACCAGTCTGATACTATAATCTCCTAAAAACAAAATAACTCCGTTATGATACAACTCACATCAACAGACTAAACTTGACGACTAGCCAAAACAGTGACTGGTTATGTCATGATGCAGCTAGAATAACGTCTGTTTTGAAAATGAGTGACTAACAGCCTGTTACTCACCAGTTACAGAAGTCAGAGTCAGAGCACTGGCTGTTGAGATGAAAAACAGGAACATATAAACATACAATAAGATATGATTTACCAAATAAAAACATAAAAAATTACGATAGAATCAGACAATATTGGCTGATAATTGCATCTCATTAATTAGTCAGTGTTGTCTCAAACCGATCTGTTGGTAATGATGCTCTTGAAGACATACCTGCTTTGAGAGATATTTGCAAATATGAAAGGCTAGCAGTGGTGCCTCTACTGAGTGCTGGTAAAATAAAAGGCAATGCTGTTTACAGGGTGAGGTATAATTTATAATTCTTTATGCTCATGACCAATTGACATAAAGAAAAGCAGCTTTTCAGTCTGCATACATACTTGACCTCCTGTCAATCTTTTTTGAACTCTTGCTTTAGTTTTTACTTTTTTTAACAACACTTATACAGGAACTATGCTTTTTTTTTTACACGACACTTACATTAATTTTAGGAACTATGTTTTTTTTTACAGCTTTCAAATGGTTCTATAGTCAGCCATAGGTTGGTTGTTCATAATTACTTTTAGTGTAACAGCTTTGGTATCTAGATGAGCAAGAGTAGCCTATGTTTATTTGTTTTTTGTAAAAGTTGTAGGCTGGAGGCACACTCAGTGAAACCATTCACTTATATACCTCTTATACACCTTTGAATCTTCAGACCAAGTCTGCAAAACTACAATCATATAATCTGCTAGACACTTAGTTTGCAATTGAAAAACAAACTTTTTGTTAAATCCAGTAATAACAATTTCAAATTCTACTGTGAAGGAGCTCTAACAAAGCTGACAGTGTTGATTCAGTACAGTGCAATAACATGTATGTATGAGTGACTTCTATTCATCACTTGTAAATGTTTTCTTGTACCTGCCGGTTATAAGTAGTGTGTGTATACACTGGGGTGAAAGATCTACAAATGATGAGTAAAACATTTACAACTGATGAGTGGTTTACACTTTAGAATAGGGGATGCAGAAAGCTTTGTAAATAATTTATTCATGCTTTACACAACAGGTTTTGAATAATTTGTAGTGTGTACTGCAATGTAAGGGCTGACTGGTCAGGGTATAGACAGATGTCTTCTCTGACACACAGTATTTTAACGCTGTGAGATAATAGTATAATGTTGACATTTCAATGATTTTTAGGTGATTAATAATATATTAACTAGTAACTTATTAACCATTTACTAAGGATCTGTTTGATTATGTTATGATATGCTATTTTTTAAGACACTTACAACAGATTTGTAAATCATTAGCATATTACTTAATAATAATTTAAGAACATAAAGTCATGTTTTGTAAATGATTAGTTAATCATTATGTAATCACTTGTAAATGATTCATACATTTAATCTACAAGACATATATAAAAATATTAACATATCACTTATTAATAATTTATACATAATTATGCTTTGTAAGTGATCAGTTCATCATTAACTAATCACTTATAAATGACTTACAACAGAACGTTATTGTATGGTTCTTATAATAGTAAGTACATGTAACGTGTAACAAGGACACCTTCAATTAAAGTGTTACCATTATTATCAGGACAGACATGCAGACACTGCAGTACCAATGACAGGAAGCAGGGAGGCTGAGAGAGACACACGTGTCTGAGTTAAACTTTCATTACCAGCAGTGCAGCTTGCTTTTACTTCTTACACATCAGTACCTGTGATAGTGATGAGCAGCAGTTCAGAGGAAGATGAACGGAAGGAGCGTGAGGAGACACTGACTTCATAAAACCAACCTGTGAGTTTCCCTCGTGTGATTAATTAATCTGCCTAGGAAAGAATGAA
>JAPDDM010000314.1:0-37500 GCA_027474115.1 Schizopygopsis malacanthus
TTTCCATTACTGAAGTACATGTTTTGAATAGGCCCATCTGAAGTACATATGATGTATAATATTAGTTTATGGAAATGTCCATCTGAAGTTACAATGATGTATGAATATGCCAGCTGAATATATGATGTTAATCAAGTGTTTATGGAAAGTCTATCTGATGTACATGATTTTGAAAATGTCCATTGAGTACATGATGTAGAATATAGCCATTAAGAACATGATTTTTGAAAAATGCCATCAGCGTAGATGATTTATGAAAATGTGCCATCTGTAGTAAATGATTTATAAATGTCCATCAGCAGTTCATGATTTATGATAATGTCCTTCTGTAGTACCTGATTTTAAAATGCCCATCTGAAGTATTGTTTATGAATTGCCATCTGAAGTACATGATTATGAAAATATCCATCTGAAGTACATGAATTTATGAATATACCCATCTGAAGTACTTGAGGTTTGAATATACCATCGAAGAACATGAATTTATGGAAATGTCCATCTGTTGTACATGATTTATGAAAATGTCCATTGAAGTACATGATTTATGAATATGCCCATCTGAAGTAATGTTTTATATGAATATGCCCATCTGTTGAAAAATGATTTATGAAATATCCATCTGAAGTACATGATTTATGGAAATGGTTATGAAAATGTCCATCTGAAGTACATGATAAAAAAATGTTTATGGAATGTCCATCTGAAGTACACATGATTTATGATAATCCCATCTGAAGTACGTGATTATGAAATGTCCATCTGAAGTACATGATGTATGAATATATCCCATCTGAAGTACATGATTTATGAAAATGTCCATCTGAAGTACATGATTTATGAATTAACCCATCTGTAGTACATGATTTATGAAAATGTCCATCTGAAGAACATGATTTATGAAAATGCCATCTGGAAGACATGATTTAAAAATTGGTTTATGGAAATGTCCATCTGAAGTACATGATATATGAATATGTCCATCTGAAGTACATGATTTATGAATATACCCATCTGAAGTACATGATTTATGAATATTCCATCTGAAGTACATGATTATGAAAATGTCCATCTGAAGTACATGATTTATTAATATGCCCATCTGAAGTACATGATGTATAAAAATGTTTATGGAATATGTCCATCTGAAGTACATGATGTATAAAAATTGTTTATGGAAATGTCCATCTGAAGTACATGATTTATGAAAATTTCCATCTGAAGTACATGATTTATGAATATGCCCATCTGAAGTACATGATGTATAAAAATTGTTTATGGAAATGTCCATCTGAAGTACATGATTTATGGAAATGGTTTATGGAAATATCCATCTGAAGTACATGATATATGAAAAGTCCATCTGAAGTACATGATTTATGAAAATGTCCATCTGAAGTACATGATGTATGAATATACCCATCTGTAGTACATGATTTATGAAAATGTCCATCTGAAGTACATGATTTATGAATATACCCATCTGAAGTACATGATTTATGAATATGCCCATCTGTAGAACATGATTTATGAAAATGTCCATCTGAAGTACATGATTTATGAATATGCCCATCTGAAGTACATGATGTATAAAAATTGTTTATGGAAATGTCCATCTGAAGTACATGATTTATGAATATGCCCAGCTGAAATATATGATGCATAAAAATTGTTTATGGAAAGTCCATCTGAAGTACATGATTTATGAAAATGTCCATCTGAAGTACATGATGTATGAATATAGCCATCTGAAGAACATGATTTTTGAAAATGTCCATCAGCTGTAGATGATTTATGAAAATGTCCATCTGTAGTAAATGATTTATGAAAATGTCCTTCATAAAAATGATTTATGAAAATGTCCTTCTGTAGTACATGATTTATGAAAATGCCCATCTGAAGTACATGATTTATGAATATGCCCATCTGAAGTACATGATTTATGAAAATATCCATCTGAAGTACATGATTTATGAATATACCCATCTGAAGTACATGATGTATGAATATACCCATCTGAAGAACATGATTTATGGAAATGTCCATCTGTAGTACATGATTTATGAAAATGTCCATCTGAAGTACATGATTTATGAATATGCCCATCTGAAGTACATGATTTATGAATATGCCCATCTGTAGAACATGATTTATGAAAATATCCATCTGAAGTACATGATTTATGGAAATGGTTTATGGAAATGTCCATCTGAAGTACATGTATAAAAATTGTTTATGGAAATGTCCATCTGAAGTACATGATTTATGAAAAGTCCATCTGAAGTACGTGATTTATGAAAATGTCCATCTGAAGTACATGATGTATGAATATACCCATCTGTAGTACATGATTTATGAAAATGTCCATCTGAAGTACATGATTTATGAATATACCCATCTGAAGTACATGATTTATGAATATGCCCATCTGTAGAACATGTTTATGAAAATGTCCATCTGAAGCACATGATTTATGGAAATGGTTTATGGAAATGTCCATCTGAAGTACATGATATATGAATATGTCCATCTGAAGTACATGATTTATGAATATACCCATCTGAAGAACATGATTTATGAATATACCCATCTGAAGAACATGATTTATGAAAACGTCCATCTGAAATACATGATTTATTAATATGCCCATCTGAAGTACATGATGTATAAAAATTGTTTATGGAAATGTCCATCTGAAGTACATGATGTATAAAAATTGTTTATGGAAATGTCCATCTGAAGTACATGATGTATGAAAATTTCCATCTGAAGTACATGATTTATGAATATGCCCATCTGAAGTACATGATTTATGAAAATGCCATCTGAAGTACATGATTTATGAATATGTCCATCTGAAGTACATGATTTATGAAAATATCCATCTGAAGTACATGATTTATGAATATAGTCCATCTGAAGTACATGATGTATGAATATACCATCTGAAGTACATGATTTATGAAATGTCCATCTGTAGTACATGATTTATGAAAATGTCCATCTGAAGTACATGATTTATGAATATGCCCATCTGAAGTACATGATTTATGAATATGCCCATCTGAAGAACATGATTTATGAAAATGTCCATCTGAAGTACATGATTTATGGAATTGGTTTATGGAAATGTCCATCTGAAGTACATGAGTATAAAAAATTGTTTATGGAAATGTCCATCTGAAGTACATGATTTATGAAAAGTCCATCTGAAGTACATGATTTATGAATATGCCCATCTGAAGTACATGATTTATGAATATGTCCATCTGAAGTACATGATTTATGAAAATGTCCATCTGAAGTACATGATTTATGAATATACCCATCTGAAGTACATGATTTATGAAAATGTCCATCTGAAGTACATGATTTATGAAAATGTCCATCTGAAGTACATGATTTATGGAAATGGTTTATGGAAATGTCCATCTGAAGTACATGATATATGAATATGTCCATCTGAAGTACATGATTTATGAATATACCCATCTGAAGAACATGATTTATGAATATACCCATCTGAAGAACATGATTTATGAAAAGTCCATCTGAAGTACATGATTTATGAATATGCCCATCTGAAGTACATGATTATAAAAAATTGTTTATGAAATGTCCATCTGAAGTACATGATGTATAAAAATTGTTTATGGAAATGTCCATCTGAAGTACATGATGTATGAAAATTTCCATCTGAAGTACATGATTTATGAATATGCCCATCTGAAGTACATGATGTATAAAAATTGTTTATGGAAATGTCCATCTGAAGTACATGATTTATGGAAATGGTTTATGGAAATGTCCATCTGAAGTACATGATATATGAAAAGTCCATCTGAAGTACATGATTTATGAAAATGTCCATCTGAAGTACATGATGTATGAATATACCCATCTGTAGTACATGATTTATGAAAATGTCCATCTGAAGTACATGATTTATGAATATACCCATCTGAAGTACATGATTTATGAATATGCCCATCTGTAGAACATGATTTATGAAAATGTCCATCTGAAGTACATGATTTATGGAAATGGTTTATGGAAATGTCCATCTGAAGTACATGATATATGAATATGTCCATCTGAAGTACATGATTTATGAATATGCCCATCTGTAGAACATGATTTATGAAAATGTCCATCTGAAGTACATGATTTATGGAAATGGTTTATGGAAATGTCCATCTGAAGTACATGATTTATGAATATGTCCATCTGAAGTACATGATTTATGAATATTCCATCTGTAGAACATGATTTATGGAAATGTCCATCTGAAGTACATGATTTATGGAAATGGTTTATGGAATTGTCCATCTGAAGTACATGATATATGAAAATGATTTATGAAATGTCATCTGAAGTACATGATTTATGAAAATGGTTTATGAAATGTCCATCTGAAGTACATGATTTATGAAAATGTCCATCTGAAGTACATGATTTATGAATATGCCCATCTGAAGTACATGTATACAAATTGTTTATGGAAATGTCCATCTGAAGTACATGATTTATGAATATACCCATCTGAAGAACATGATTTATGAAAATGTCCATCTGAAGTACATGATTTATGAATATTCCCATCTGAAGTACATGTATAAAAATTGTTTATGGAAATGTCCATCTGAAGTACATGTATAAAAATTGTTTATGGAAATGTCCATCTGAAGTACATGATTTATGAAAATATCCATCTGAAGTACATGATGTATGAATATACCCATCTGAAGTACATGATGTATAAAAATTGTTTTTGGAAATGTCCATCTGAAGTACATGATTTATGAATATGCCCATCTGTAGAACATGATTTATGAAAATGTCCATCTGAAGTACATGATTTATGGAAATGGTTTATGGAAATGTCCATCTGCAGTACATGATATATGAATATGTCCATCTGAAGTACATGATTTATGAATATACCATCTGTAGAACATGATTTATGAAAATGTCCATCTGAAGTACATGATTTATGGAAATGGTTTATGGAAATGTCCATCTGAAGTACATGATATATGGAAATGATTTATGAAAATGTCCATCTGAAGTACATGATTTATGGAAATGGTTTATGAAAATGTCCATCTGTAGTACATGATTTATGAAAATGTCCATCTGAAGTACATGATTTATGAATATGCCCATCTGAAGTACATGTATAAAAATTGTTTATGGAAATGTCCATCTGAAGTACATGATTTATGAATATACCCATCTGAAGAACATGATTTATGAAAATGTCCATCTGAAGTACATGATTTATGAATATTCCCATCTGAAGTACATGTATAAAAATTGTTTATGGAAATGTCCATCTGAAGTACATGTATAAAAATTGTTTATGGAAATGTCCATCTGAAGTACATGATTTATGAAAATGTCCATCTGAAGTACATGATGTATGAATATACCCATCTGAAGTACATGATGTATAAAAATTGTTTTTGGAAATGTCCATCT
Source organism: Schizopygopsis malacanthus (assembly GCA_027474115.1). NCBI lineage: Eukaryota > Metazoa > Chordata > Actinopteri > Cypriniformes > Cyprinidae > Schizopygopsis > Schizopygopsis malacanthus. Next base: position 5,479 of record JAPDDM010000314.1, read on the forward strand.
GAAGTACATGATTTATGAAAATTTCCATCTGAAGTACATGATTTATTAATATGCCCATCTGAAGTACATGATGTATAAAAATTGTTTATGGAAATGTCCATCTGAATTACATGATTGATGAAAAGTCCATCTGAAGTACATGATTTATGAAAATGTCCATCTGAAGTACATGATGTATGAATATACCCATCTGTAGTACATGATTTATGAAAATGTCTATCTGAAGTACATGATTTATGAATATACCCATCTGAAGTACATGATTTATGAATATGCCCATCTGTAGAACATGATTTATGAAAATGTCCATCTGAAGTACATGATTTATGGAAATGGTTTATGGAAATGTCCATCTGAAGTACATGATATATGAATATGTCCATCTGAAGTACATGATTTATGAATATACCCATCTGTAGAACATGATTTATGAAAATGTCCATCTGAAGTACATGATTTATGGAAATGGTTTATGGAAATGTCCATCTGAAGTACATGATATATGGAAATGATTTATGAAAATGTCCATCTGAAGTACATGATTTATGGAAATGGTTTATGAAAATGTCCATCTGAAGTACATGATTTATGAATATACCCATCTGAAGTACATGATTTATGGAAAATGGAATGGTTTATGGAAATGTCCATCTGAAGTACATGATATATGAATATGTCCATCTGAAGTACATGATTTATGATAGATAGTACATGATTTATGAAATGTCCATCTGGGATGTTTTACCCAGTACATGTATAAAATTTTGGGGGTACCGCCATCTAGAAAATGATTTATGAAAATGTCCATCTGAAGTACATGATTTATGAATATACCCATCTGAAGTACATGATTTATAAAAATGTCCATCTGAAGTACATGATTTATGGAATATACCATCTGAAGTACATGATTTATGAAATTGGTTTATGGAAATCTCCATCTGAAGTACATGATTTATGAAAAGTCCATCTGAAGTACATGATTTATGAAAATGTCCATCTGAAGTACATGATTTATGAATATACCCATCTGAAGTACATGATTTATGAAATGTCCATCTGAAGTACATGATTTATGAAAAGTCCATCTGAAGTACATGATTTATGAAAATGTCCATCTGAAGTACATGATGTATGAATATACCCATCTGTAGTACATGATTTATGAAAATGTCCATCTGAAGTACATGATTTATGAATATACCCATCTGAAGTACATGATTTATGAATATGCCCATCTGTAGAACATGATTTATGAAAATGTCCATCTGAAGTACATGATTTATGGAAATGGTTTATGGAAATGTCCATCTGCAGTACATGATATATGAATATGTCCATCTGAAGTACATGATTTATGAATATACCATCTGTAGAACATGATTTATGAAAATGTCCATCTGAAGTACATGATTTATGGAAATGGTTTATGGAAATGTCCATCTGAAGTACATGATATATGGAAATGATTTATGAAAATGTCCATCTGAAGTACATGATTTATGGAAATGGTTTATGAAAATGTCCATCTGAAGTACATGATTTATGAATATACCCATCTGAAGTACATGATTTATGAATATACCCATCTGAAGTACATGATTTATGAAAATGTCCATCTGAAGTACATGATTTATGAATATGTCCATCTGAAGTACATGTATAAAAATTGTTTATGGAAATGTCCATCTGAAGTACATGTATAAAAATTGTTTATGGAAATGTCCATCTGAAGTACATGATTTATGAAAATGTCCATCTGAAGTACATGATGTATGAATATACCCATCTGAAGTACATGAAGTATAAAATTGTTTTTGGAAATGTCCATCTGAAGTACATGATTTATGAAAATTTCCATCTGAAGTACATGATTTATTAATATGCCCATCTGAAGTACATGATGTTAAAAATTGTTTATGGAAATGTCCATCTGAAGTACATGATTGTATGAAAAGTCCATCTGAAGTACATGATTTATGAAAATGTCCATCTGAAGTACATGATGTATGAATATACCCATCTGAAGTACATGATTTATGAAAATGTCCATCTGAAGTACATGATTTATGAATATACCATCTGAAGTACATGATTTATGAATATGCCCATCTGTAGAACATGATTTATGAAAATGTCCATCTGAAGTACATGATTTATGAAATGTCCATCTGAAGTACATGATTTATGAATATGTCCATCTGAAGTACATGATTTATGAATATACCCATCTGAAGAACATGATTTATGAAAATGTCCATCTGAAGTACATGATTTATGAGAAATGGTTTATGGAAATGTCCATCTGAAGTACATGAATATGGAAATGATTTATGAAAATGTCCATCTGAAGTACATGATTTAGGAAATGTTTATGAAAATGTCCATCTGAAGTACATGATTTATGAATATACCATCTGAAGTACATGATTTATGGAAATTGTTTATGGAAAGTCCATCTGAAGTACATGATATATGAATATGTCCATCTGAAGTACATGATTTATGAAAATGTCCATCTGAAGTACATGATTTATGAATATACCATCTGTAGTACATGATTTATGAAAATGTCCATCTGAAGTACATGATTTATGAATATGCCCATCTGAAGTACATGTATAAAAATTGTTTATGGAAATGTCCATCTGAAGTACATGATGTATAACAATTGTTTGAATTGAATTGATTTATGAAAATGTCCATCTGAAGTACATGATTTATGAATATTCCCATCTGAAGTACATGTATAAAAATTGTTTATGGAAATGTCCATCTGAAGTACATGATTTATGAATATACCCATCTGAAGAACATGATTTATGGAAATGTCCATCTGAAGTACATGATATATGGAAATGATTTATGAAAATGTCCATCTGAAGTACATGATTTATGGAAATGGTTTATGAAAATGTCCATCTGAAGTACATGATTTATGAATATACCCATCTGAAGTACATGATTTATGGAAATGGTTTATGGAAATGTCCATCTGAAGTACATGATATATGAATATGTCCATCTGAAGTACATGATTTATGAAAATGTCCATCTGAAGTACATGATGTATGAATATACCCATCTGTAGTACATGATTTATGAAAATGTCCATCTGAAGTACATGATTTATGAATATACCCATCTGAAGTACATGATTTATGGAAATGGTTTATGGAAATATCCATCTGAAGTACATGATATATGAAAAGTCCATCTGAAGTACATGATTTATGAAAATGTCCATCTGAAGTACATGATTTATGAATATACCCATCTGAAGTACATGATTTATGAAAATGTCCATCTGAAGTACATGATTTATGAAAAGTCCATCTGAAGTACATGATTTATGAAAATGTCCATCTGAAGTACATGATGTATGAATATACCCATCTGAAGTACATGATTTATGAAATGTCCATCTGAAGTACATGATTTATGAATATACCCATCTGAAGTACATGATTTATGAATATGCCCATCTGTAGAACATGATTTATGAAAATGTCCATCTGAAGTACATGATTTATGGAAATGGTTTATGGAAATGTCCATCTGAAGTACATGATATATGAATATGTCCATCTGAAGTACATGATTTATGAATATACCCATCTGAAGAACATGATTTATGAAAATGTCCATCTGAAGTACATGATTTATGGAATGGTTTATGGAATGTCCATCTGAAGTACATGTTATATAGGAAATGATTTATGAAATGTCCATCTGAAGTACATGATTTATGGAAATGATTTATGAAAATGTCCATCTGTAGTACATGATTTATGAAAATGTCCATCTGAAGTACATGATTTATGAATATGCCCATCTGAAGTACATGTATTTATAAAAATTGTTTATGGAAATGTCCATCTGAAGTACATGATTTATGAATATCCATCTGAAGTACATGATTTATGAAAATGTCCATCTGAAGTACATGATTTATGAAATGTCCATCTGAAGTACATGTATATGAAATTGTTTATGGAAATGTCCATCTGAAGTATGTATAAAAATTGTTTATGGAAATGTCCATCTGAAGTACATGATTTATGAAAATGTCCATCTGAAGTACATGATTTATGAATATACCCATCTGAAGTACATGATGTTATAAAATTGTTTATGGAAAATGTCCATCTGAAGTACATGATTTATGAAAATGTCCATCTGAAGTACATGATTTATGAATATTCCCATCTGAAGTACATGTTAAAAATTGTTTATGGAAATGTCCATCTGAAGTACATGTATAAAATTGTTTATGGAATGTCCATCTGAAGTACATGATTTATGAAAATGTCCATCTGAAGTACATGATTTATGAATATCCCATCTGAAGTACATGATGTATAAAAATTGTTTTTGGAAATGTCCATCTGAAGTACATGATTTATGAAAATTCCATCTGAAGTACATGATTTATTAATATGCCCATCTGAAGTACATGATGTATAAAAATTGTTTATGGAAATGTCCATCTGAAGTACATGATTTATGAAAAGTCCATCTGAAGTACATGATTTATGAAAATGTCCATCTGAAGTACATGATTTATGAATATACCCATCTGAAGTACATGATTTATGAAAATGTCATCTGAAGTACATGATTTATGAATATACCCATCTGTAGTACATGATTTATGAATATGTCCATCTGTAGAACATGATTTATGAAAATGTCCATCTGAAGTACATGATTTATGGAAATGGTTTATGGAAATGTCCATCTGAAGTACATGATATATGAATATGTCCATCTGAAGTACATGATTTATGAAATCCCATCTGAAGTACATGATTTATGAAAATGTCCATCTGAAGTACATGATTTATGGAAATGGTTTATGGAAATGTCCATCTGAAGTACATGATATATGGAAATGATTTATGAAAATGTCCATCTGAAGTACATGATTTATGGAAATGGTTTATGAAAATGTCCATCTGAAGTACATGATTTATGAATATACCCATCTGAAGTACATGTATAAAAATTGTTTATGGAAATGTCCATCTGAAGTACATGATTTATGAATATGTCCATCTGAAGTACATGATTTATGAAAAGTCCATCTGAAGTACATGATTTATGAATATACCCATCTGAAGTACATGATTTATGAAAATGTCCATCTGAAGTACATGATTTATGAATATTCCACATCTGAAGTACATGTATAAAAATTGTTTATGGAAATGTCATCTGAAGTACATGATTTATGATATAACCATCTGAAGAACATGATTTATGAAAATGTCCATCTGAAGTACATGATTTATGAATATGCCCATCTGAAGTACATGAATGACATTTTTTATGAAAAGTCCATCTGAAGTACATGATTTATGATAAATATGTCCATCTGAAGTACATGATTTATGAAAAGTCCATCTGAAGTACATGATTTATGAAAATGTCCATCTGAAGTACATGATTTATGAATATACCCATCTGTAGTACATGATTTATGAAAATGTCCATCTGAAGTACATGATTTATGAATATACCCATCTGAAGTACATGATTTATGAAAATGTCCATCTGAAGTACATGATTTATGAATATGCCCATCTGAAGTACATGTATAAAAAATTTTTATGGAAATGTCCATCTGAAGTACATGTATATTTATAAAATTGATTTATGAAAATGTCCATCTGAAGTACATGATTTATGAAAAGTCCATCTGAAGTACATGATTTATGAATATGCCCATCTGAAGTACATGATTTATGAATATGTCCATCTGAAGTACATGATTTATGAAAATGTCCATCTGAAGTACATGATTTATGAATATACCCATCTGAAGTACATGATTTATGAATATGCCCATCTGTAGAACATGATTTATGAAAATGTCCATCTGAAGTACATGATTTATGGAAATGGTTTATGGAAATGTCCATCTGAAGTACATGATAAAAAATGTAAATCTGTATTACATGATTTATGAAAAGTCCATCTGAAGTACATGATTTATGAAAATGTCCATCTGAAGTACATGATGTATGAATATACCCATCTGTAGTACATGATTTATGAAAATGTCCATCTGAAGTACATGATTTATGAATATACCCATCTGAAGTACATGATTTATGAATATGCCCATCTGTAGAACATGATTTATGAAAATGTCCATCTGAAGTACATGATTTATGGAAATGGTTTATGGAAATGTCCATCTGAAGTACATGATATATGAATATGTCCATCTGAAGTACATGATTTATGAATATACCCATCTGAAGAACATGATTTATGAATATGCCCATCTGAAGTACATGTATAAAAATTGTTTATGGAAATGTCCATCTGAAGTACATGATATATGGAATGATTTATGAAATGTCCATCTGAAGTACATGATTTATGAAATGGTTTATGGAAATGTCCATCTGAAGTACATGATATATGAAAAGTCCATCTGAAGTACATGATTTATGGAAATGTCCATCTGAAGTACATGTATAAAAATTGTTTTTGAAAATGTCCATCTGAAGTACATGATTTATGAATATACCCATCTGAAGTACATGATTTATGAAAATGTCCATCTGAAGTACATGATTTATGAATATCCCATCTGAAGTACATGTATAAAAATTGTTTATGGAAATGTCCATCTGAAGTACTGTATAAAAATGGTTTATGGAAATGTCCATCTGAAGTACATGATTTATGAAAATGTCCATCTGAAGTACATGATTTATGAATATACCCATCTGAAGTACATGATGTATAAAATTGTTTTTGGAAATGTCCATCTGAAGTACATGATTTATGAAAATTCCATCTGAAGTACATGATTTATGAATATGCCCATCTGAAGTACATGATGTATAAAAATTGTTTATGGAAATGTCCATCTGAAGTACTGATGATGTATGAAAAAGTCCATCTGAAGTACATGATTTATGAAAATGTCCATCTGAAGTACATGATGTATGAATATACCCATCTGTAGTACATGATTTATGAAAATGTCCATCTGAAGTACATGATTTATGAATATACCCATCTGAAGTACATGATTTATGAAATGTCCATCTGTAGTACATGATTTATGAAAATGTCCATCTGAAGTACATGATTTATGGAAATGGTTTATGGAAATGTCCATCTGAAGTACATGATTTATGAATATACACATCTGAAGAACATGATTTATGAAAAGTCCATCTGAAGTACATGATTTATGAAAATGTCCATCTGAAGTACATGATTTATGAAAGGTTTATGGAAATGTCCATCTGAAGTACATGATATATGGAAATGTTTTATGAAAATGTCCATCTGAAGTACATGATTATGGAAATGGTTTATGAAAATGTCCATCTGAAGTACATGATTTATGAATATACCATCTGAAGTACATGATTTATGGAAATGGTTTATGGAAATGTCCATCTGAAGTACATGATTTATGAATATGTCCATCTGAAGTACATGATTTATGAAAATGTCCATCTGAAGTACATGATTTTATGAATATACCATCTGAAGTACATGATTTATGAAAATGTCCATCTGAAGTACATGATTTATGAATATGCCATCTGAAGTACATGTATAAAAAATTGTTTATGGAATGTCCATCTGAAGTACATGATTTATGAATATACCCATCTGAAGAACATGATTTATGAAAATGTCCATCTGAAGTACATGATTTATGAATATCCCATCTGAAGTACATGTATAAAAATTGTTTATGGAAATGTCCATCTGAAGTACATGTATAAAAATTGATTTATGGAAATGTCCATCTGAAGTACATGATTTATGAAATGTCCATCTGAAGTACATGATTTATGAATATTACCCATCTGAAGTACATGATGTATAAAATTGTTTTGGAAATGTCCATCTGAAGTACATGATTTATGAAAATGTCCATCTGAAGTACATGATTTATGAATATGCCCATCTGAAGTACATGTATAAAAATTGTTTATGGAAATGTCCATCTGAAGTACATGATTTATGAAAAGTCCATCTGAAGTACATGATTTATGAAAATGTCCATCTGAAGTACATGATTTATGAATATACCCATCTGAAGAACATGATTTATGAAAAGTCCATCTGAAGAACATGATTTATGAAAATGTCCATCTGAAGTACATGATTTATGGAAATGGTTTATGGAAATGTCCATCTGAAGTACATGATATATGAATATGTCCATCTGAAGTACATGATTTATGAATATACCCATCTGTAGTACATGATTTATGAAAATGTCCATCTGAAGTACATGATTTATGGAAATGGTTTATGGAAATGTCCATCTGAAGTACATGATATATGAAATGATTTATGAAAATGTCCATCTGAAGTACATGATTTATGAAATGGTTTATGAAAATGTCCATCTGAAGTACATGATTTATGAATATGTCCATCTGAAGTACATGATTTATGGAAATGGTTTATGGAAATGTCCATCTGAAGTACATGATATATGAATATGTCCATCTGAAGTACATGATTTATGAAAATGTCCATCTGAAGTACATGATTTATGAATATACCATCTGTAGTACATGATTTATGAAAATGTCCATCTGAAGTACATGATTTATGAATATGCCCATCTGAAGTACATGTATAAAAATTGTTTATGGAAATGTCCATCTGAAGTACATGATTTATGAATATACCCATCTGAAGAACATGATTTATGAAAATGTCCATCTGAAGTACATGATTTATGAATATGCCCATCTGAAGTACATGTATAAAAATTGTTTATGGAAATGTCCATCTGAAGTACATGTATAAAAATTGTTTATGGAAATGTCCATCTGAAGTACATGATTTATGAAAATGTCCATCTGAAGTACATGATGTATGAATATACCCATCTGAAGTACATGATGTATAAAAATTGTTTTTGGAAATGTCCATCTGAAGTACATGATTTATGAAAATTTCCATCTGAAGTACATGATTTATGAATATGCCCATCTGAAGTACATGATGTATAAAAATTGTTTATGGAAATGTCCATCTGAAGTACATGATTTATGAAAAGTCCATCTGAAGTACATGCTTTATGAAAATGTCCATCTGAAGTACATGATGTATGAATATACCCATCTGAAGAACATGATTTATGAAAATGTCATTCTGAAGTACATGATTTATGAATATGTCCATCTGAAGTACATGATTTATGATATACCTATCTGTAGAACATGATTTATGAAAATGTCCATCTGAAGTATGATTTATGGAAATGGTTTATGGAAATGTCCATCTGAAGTACATGATTTATGAAAATGTCCATCTGAAGTACATGATTTATGAATATACCCATCTGTAGTACATGATTTATGAAAATGTCCATCTGAAGTACATGATTTATGGAAATGGTTTATGGAAATGTCCATCTGAAGTACATGATATATGGAAATGATTTATGAAAATGTCATCTGAAGTACATGATTTATGGAAAATGGTTTATGAAAATGTCCATATCTGAAGTCCATTGTAAATGATTTATGAATATACCCATCTGAAGTACATGATTTATGAAAATGGTTTATGAAATGTCCATCTGAAGTACATGATATATGAATATGTCCATCTGAAGTACATGATTTATGAAATGTCCATCTGAAGTACATGATTTATGAATATACCCATCTGAAGTACATGATTTATGAAAATGTCCATCTGAAGTACATGATTTATGAATATGCCATCTGAAGTACATGTATAAAAATTGTTTTGGAAATGTCCATCTGAAGTACATGATTTATGAATATACCATCTGAAGACATGATTTATGAAAATGTCCATCTGAAGTACATGATTTATGAAATATTCCCATCTGAAGTACATGTATAAAAATTGTTAGAAATGTCCATCTGAAGTACATGATTTATGAATATACCCATCTGAAGAACATGATTTATGAAAATGTCCATCTGAAGTACATGATTTATGAATATGTCCATCTGAAGTACATGCATGATTTATGAAATGTCCATCTGAAGTACATGATTTATGAAAATGTCCATCTGAAGTACATGATTTATGAAAATAGTCCATCTGAAGTACACATGAAATATGGAAATGTCCATCTGAAGTACATGATTTATGAATATACCCACCTGTAGAACATGATTTATGAAAATGTCCATCTGAAGTACATGATTTATGAATATACCCATCTGAAGTACATGATTTATGAAAATGTCCATCTGAAGTACATGATTTATGAATATGCCCATCTGAAGTACATGTATAAAAAATTTTTATGGAAATGTCCATCTGAAGTACATGTATAAAAATTGTTTATGGAAATGTCCATCTGAAGTACATGATTTATGAAAAGTCCATCTGAAGTACATGATTTATGAAAATGTCCATCTGAAGTACATGATTTATGAATATACCATCTGAAGTACATGATTTATGAAAATGTCCATCTGAAGTACATGATTTATGAATATACCCATCTGAAGTACATGATTTATGAATATGTCCATCTGTGATAGAACATGATTTATGAAAATGTCCATCTGAAGTACATGATTTATGGAAATGATTTATGGAAATGTCCATCTGAAGTACATGATTTATGAAAAGTCCATCTGAAGTACATGATTTATGAAAATGTCCATCTGAAGTACATGATGTATGAATATACCCATCTGAAGTACATGATTTATGAAAATGTCCATCTGAAGTACATGATTTATGAATATACCCATCTGAAGTACATGATTTATGAATATGCCCATCTGTAGAACATGATTTATGAAAATGTCCATCTGAAGTACATGATTTATGGAAATGGTTTATGGAAATGTCCATCTGAAGTACATGATATATGAATATGTCCATCTGAAGTACATGATTTATGAATATACCCATCTGAAGTACATGATTTATGAAAATGTCCATCTGAAGTACATGATTTTTGGAAATGGTTTATGGAAATGTCCATCTGAAGTACATGATATATGGAAATGTTTATGAAAATGTCCATCTGAAGTACATGATTTATGGAATGGTTATGAAAATGTCCATCTGAAGTACATGATTTATGAAAATGTCCATCTGAAGTACATGATTTATGAATATGTCCATCTGAAGTACATGTATAAAAAATTGTTTATGAAATGTCCATCTGAAGTACATGATTTATGAATATACCCATCTGAAGAACATGATTTATGAAAATGTCCATCTGAAGTACATGATTTATGAATATTCCCATCTGAAGTACATGTATAAAAATTGTTTATGGAAATGTCCATCTGAAGTACATGTATAAAAATTGTTTATGGAAATGTCCATCTGAAGTACATGATTTATGAAAATGTCCATCTGAAGTACATGATGTATGAATATACCCATCTGAAGTACATGATGTATAAAAATTGTTTTTGGAAATGTCCATCTGAAGTACATGATTTATGAAAATTTCCATCTGAAGTACATGATTTATTAATATGCCCATCTGAAGTACATGATGTATAAAAATTGTTTATGGAAATGTCCATCTGAAGTACATGATTGATGAAAAGTCCATCTGAAGTACATGATTTATGAAAATGTCCATCTGAAGTACATGATGTATGAATATACCCATCTGTAGTACATGATTTATGAAAATGTCCATCTGAAGTACATGATTTATGAATATACCCATCTGAAGTACATGATTTATGAATATGCCCATCTGTAGAACATGATTTATGAAAATGTCCATCTGAAGTACATGATTTATGGAAATGGTTTATGGAAATGTCCATCTGAAGTACATGATATATGAATATGTCCATCTGAAGTACATGATTTATGAATATACCATCTGTAGAACATGATTTATGAAAATGTCCATCTGAAGTACATGATTTATGGAAATGGTTTATGAAAATGTCCATCTGAAGTACATGATATATGGAAATGATTTATGAAAATGTCCATCTGAAGTACATGATTTATGGAAATGGTTTATGAAAATGTCCATCTGAAGTACATGATTTATGAATATACCCATCTGAAGTACATGATTTATGGAAATGGTTTATGGAAATGTCCATCTGAAGTACATGATATATGAATATGTCCATCTGAAGTACATGATTTATGAAAATGTCCATCTGAAGTACATGATGTATGAATATACCCATCTGTAGTACATGATTTATGAAAATGTCCATCTGAAGTACATGATTTATGAATATGCCCATCTGAAGTACATGTATAAAAATTGTTTATGGAAATGTCCATCTGAAGTACATGATTTATGAATATACCCATCTGAAGAACATGATTTATGAAAATGTCCATCTGAAGTACATGATTTATGAATATTCCCATCTGAAGTACATGTATAAAAATTGTTTATGGAAATGTCCATCTGAAGTACATGTATAAAAATTGTTTATGGAAATGTCCATCTGAAGTACATGATTTATGAAAATGTCCATCTGAAGTACATGATGTATGAATATACCCATCTGAAGTACATGATGTATAAAATTTTTTTTGAAATGTCCATCTGAAGTACATGATTTATGAAAATTTCCATCTGAAGTACATGATTTATTAATATGCCCATCTGAAGTACATGATGTATAAAAATTGTTTATGGAAATGTCCATCTGAATTACATGATTGATGAAAAGTCCATCTGAAGTACATGATTTATGAAAATGTCCATCTGAAGTACATGATGTATGAATATACCCATCTGTAGTACATGATTTATGAAAATGTCTATCTGAAGTACATGATTTATGAATATACCCATCTGAAGTACATGATTTATGAATATGCCCATCTGTAGAACATGATTTATGAAAATGTCCATCTGAAGTACATGATTTATAGAAATGGTTTATGGAAATGTCCATCTGAAGTACATGATATATGAATATGTCCATCTGAAGTACATGATTTATGAATATACCCATCTGTAGAACATGATTTATGAAAATGTCCATCTGAAGTACATGATTTATGGAAATGGTTTATGGAAATGTCCATCTGAAGTACATGATATATGGAAATGATTTATGAAAATGTCCATCTGAAGTACATGATTTATGGAAATGGTTTATGAAAATGTCCATCTGAAGTACATGATTTATGAATATACCCATCTGAAGTACATGATTTATGGAAATGGTTTATGGAAATGTCCATCTGAAGTACATGATATATGAATATGTCCATCTGAAGTACATGATTTATGAAAATGTCCATCTGAAGTACATGATTTATGAATATACCCATCTGAAGAACATGATTTATGAAAATGTCCATCTGAAGTACATGATTTATGAATATTCCCATCTGAAGTACATGTATAAAAATTGTTTATGGAAATGTCCATCTGAAGTACATGATTTATGAATATACCCATCTGAAGAACATGATTTATGAAAATGTCCATCTGAAGTACATGATTTATGAATATGCCCATCTGAAGTACATGCATAACATTTTTTATGAAAAGTCCATCTGAAGTACATGATTTATGAAAATGTCCATCTGAAGTACATGATTTATGAAAAGTCCATCTGAAGTACATGATTTATGAAAATGTCCATCTGAAGTACATGATGTATGAATATACCCATCTGTAGTACATGATTTATGAAAATGTCCATCTGAAGTACATGATTTATGAATATACCCTTCTGAAGAACATGATTTATGAAAATGTCCATCTGAAGTACATGTATAAAAATTGTTTATGGAAATGTCCATCTGAAGTACATGATTGATGAAAAGTCCATCTGAAGTACATGTATAAAAATTGTTTATGGAAATGTCCATCTGAAGTACATGATTGATGAAAAGTCCATCTGAAGTACATGTTTTATGAAAATGTCCATCTTAAGTACATGATGTATGAATATACCCATCTGTAGTACATGATTTATAAAAATGTCCATCTGAAGTACATGATTTATGAATATACCCATCTGAAGTACATGATTTATGAATATGCCCATCTGTAGAACATGATTTATGAAAATGTCCATCTGAAGTACATGATTTATGGAAATGGTTTATGGAAATATCCATCTGAAGTACATGATATATGAAAAGTCCATCTGAAGTACATGATTTATGAAAATGTCCATCTGAAGTACATGATTTATGAAAATGTCCATCTGTAGTACATGATTTATGAAAATGTCCATCTGAAGTACATGATTTATGAAAATGTCCATCTGAAGTACATGATTTATGAATATACCCATCTGTAAAACATGATTTATGAAAATGTCCATCTGAAGTACATGATTTATGGAAATGGTTTATGGAAATGTCCATCTGAAGTACATGATATATGGAAATGATTTATGAAAATGTCCATCTGAAGTACATGATTTATGGAAATGGTTTATGAAAATGTCCATCTGAAGTACATGATTTATGAATATACCCATCTGAAGTACATGATTTATGGAAATGGTTTATGGAAATGTCCATCTGAAGTACATGATATATGAATATGTCCATCTGAAGTACATGATTTATGAAAATGTCCATCTGAAGTACATGATATATGAATATACCCATCTGTAGTACATGATTTATGAAAATGTCCATCTGAAGTACATGATTTATGAATATGCCCATCTGAAGTACATGTATAAAAAAAAATTATGGAAATGTCCATCTGAAGTACATGATTTATGAATATACCCATCTGAAGAACATGATTTATGAAAATGTCCATCTGAAGTACATGATTTATGAATATTCCCATCTGAAGTACATGTATACAAATTGTTTATGAAATGTCCATCTGAAGTACATGTATAAAAATTGTTTATGGAAATGTCCATCTGAAGTACATGATTTATGAAAAGTCCATCTGAAGTACATGATTTATGAAAATGTCCATCTGAAGTACATGATGTATGAATATACCCATCTGTAGTACATGATTTATGAAAATGTCCATCTGAAGTACATGATTTGTGAATATACCCATCTGAAGTACATGATTTATGAATATGCCCATCTGTAGAACATGATTTATGAAAATGTCCATCTGAAGTACATGATTTATGGAAATGGTTTATGGAAATGTCCATCTGAAGTACATGTATAAAAATTGTTTATGGAAATGTCCATCTGAAGTACATGATATATGAATATGTCCATCTGAAGTACATGATTTATGAATATACCCATCTGAAGTACATGATTTATGAATATACCCATCTGAAGAACATGATTTATGAAAATGTCCATCTGAAATACATGATTTATGAATATGCCCATCTGAAGTACATGATGTATACAAATTGTTTTTGGAAATGTCCATCTGAAGTACATGATTTATGAATATGCCCATCTGAAGTACATGATTTATGAAAATATCCATCTGAAATACATGATTTATGAATATACCCATCTGAAGTACATGTATGAATATACCCATCTGAAGAACATGATTTATGAAAATGTCCATCTGTAGTACATGATTTATGAAAATGTCCATCTGAAGTACATGATTTATGAAAATGTCCATCAGCAGTACATGATTTATGAAAATGTCCATCTGTAGTACATGATTTATGAAAATGTCCATCAGCAGTACATGATTTATGAAAATGTCCATCTGTAGTACATGATTTATGAAAATGTCCATCTGAAGTACATGATTTATGAATATGCCCATCTGAAGTACATGATTCATGAAAATGTCCATCTGAAGTGCATGATTTATGAATATACCCATCTGAAGTACATGATGTTTGAAAATATACCCATCTGAAGAACATGATTTATGGAAATGTCCATCTGTACTACATGATTTATGAAAATGTCCATCAGCAGTACATGATTTATGAAAATGTCCATCTGTAGTACATGATTTAAGAAAATGTCCATCTGAAGTACATGATTTATGAAAATGTCCATCTGTAGTACATGATTTATGAAAATATCCATCTGAAGTACATGATTTATGAATATGCCCATCTGAAGTACATGATTTATGAAAATATCCATCTGAAGTACATGATTTATGAATATACCAATCTGAAGTACATGATGTATGAATATACCCATCTGAGGAACTTGATATATGAAAATGTCCATCTGTAGTACATGATTTATGAAAATGTCCATCTGAAGTACATGATTTATGAAAATGTCCATCAGCAGTACATGATTTATGAAAATGTCCTTCTGTAGTACATGATTTATGAAAATGTCCATCTGAAGTACATGATTTATGAATATGCCCATCTGAAGTACATGATTTATGAAAATATCCATCTGAAGTACATGATTTATGAATATACCCATCTGAAGTACATGATGTATGAATATACCCATCTGAAGAACATGATTTATGGAAATGTCAGTCTGTAGTACATGATTTATGAAAATGTCCATCAGCAGTACATGATTTATGAAAATGTCGATCTGTAGTACATGATTTATGAAAATGTCCATCTGAAGTACATGATTTATGAAAATGTCCATCTGTAGTACATGATTTATGAAAATATCCATCTGAAGTACATGATTTATGAATATGCCCATCTGAAGTACATGATTTATGAAAATATCCATCTGAAGTACATGATTTATGAAAATGTCCATCTGTAGTACATGATTTATGAAAATATCCATCTGAAGTACATGATTTATGAATATGCCCATCTGAAGTACATGATTTATGAAAATATCCATCTGAAGTACATGATTTATGAATATACCAATCTGAAGTACATGATGTATGAATATACCCATCTGAGGAACTTGATATATGAAAATGTCCATCTGTAGTACATGATTTATGAAAATGTCCATCTGAAGTACATGATTTATGAAAATGTCCATCAGCAGTACATGATTTATGAAAATGTCCTTTTGTAGTACATGATTTATGAAAATGTCCATCTGAAGTACATGATTTATGAAAATGTCCATCTGTAGTACATGATTTATGAAAATGTCCTTCTGTAGTACATGATTTATGAAAATGTCCATTTGAAGTACATGATTTATGAATATGCCCATCTGAAGTACATGATTTATGAAAAAGTCCATCTGAAGTACATGATTTCTGAAAATGTCTATCAACAGTACATGATTTATGAAAATGTCCATCTGAAGTACATAATTTATGAAAATGTCCATCAGCAGTACATGATTTATGAAAATGTCCATCTGTAGTACATGATGTGTAAATATTGTTTATGGATATGTCCATCTGAAGTACATGATTTATGAATATGCCCATCTGAAGTACATGATGTATAAAAATTGTTTATGGAAATGTCCATCTGAAGTACATGATTTATGAATATGCCCATCTGAAGTACATGATTTATGAAAATATCCATCTGAAATACATGATTTATGAATATACCCATCTGAAGTACATGTATGAATATACCCATCTGAAGAACATGATTTATGAAAATGTCCATCTGTAGTACATGATTTATGAAAATGTCCATCTGAAGTACATGATTTATGAAAATGTCCATCAGCAGTACATGATTTATGAAAATGTCCATCTGTAGTACATGATTTATGAAAATGTCCATCAGCAGTACATGATTTATGAAAATGTCCATCTGTAGTACATGATTTATGAAAATGTCCATCTGAAGTACATGATTTATGAATATGCCCATCTGAAGTACATGATTCATGAAAATGTCCATCTGAAGTGCATGATTTATGAATATACCCATCTGAAGTACATGATGTTTGAAAATATACCCATCTGAAGAACATGATTTATGGAAATGTCCATCTGTACTACATGATTTATGAAAATGTCCATCAGCAGTACATGATTTATGAAAATGTCCATCTGTAGTACATGATTTATGAAAATGTCCATCTGAAGTACATGATTTATGAAAATGTCCATCTGTAGTACATGATTTATGAAAATATCCATCTGAAGTACATGATTTATGAATATGCCCATCTGAAGTACATGATTTATGAAAATATCCATCTGAAGTACATGATTTATGAATATACCAATCTGAAGTACATGATGTATGAATATACCCATCTGAGGAACTTGATATATGAAAATGTCCATCTGTAGTACATGATTTATGAAAATGTCCATCTGAAGTACATGATTTATGAAAATGTCCATCAGCAGTACATGATTTATGAAAATGTCCTTCTGTAGTACATGATTTATGAAAATGTCCATCTGAAGTACATGATTTATGAATATGCCCATCTGAAGTACATGATTTATGAAAATATCCATCTGAAGTACATGATTTATGAAAATGTCAGTCTGTAGTACATGATTTATGAAAATGTCCATCAGCAGTACATGATTTATGAAAATGTCCATCTGAAGTACATGAGTATGATGATACCATCTGAGGAACTTGATATATGAAAATGTCCATCTGTAGTACATGATTTATGAAAATGTCCATCTGAAGTACATGATTTATGAAAATGTCCATCTGAAGTACATGATTTATGAATATGTCCATCTGTAGTACATGATTTATGAAAAATGTCCATCTGAAGTACATGATTTATGAAAATGTCCATCTGTAGTACATGATTTATGAAAATGTCCTTCTGTAGTACATGATTTATGAAAATGTCCATTTGAAGTACATGATTTATGAATATGCCCATCTGAAGTACATGATTTATGAAAATCCATCTGAAGTACATGATTTATGAATATACCCATCTGAAGTACATGATTTATGAATTTGTTTATTTAAAACCCCATTATCTGAAGAAACATGATTTATGGAAATGTCCATCTGTAGTACATGATTTATGAAAATGTCCATCAGCAGTACATGATTTATGAAAATGTCCATCAGCAGTACATGATTTATGAAAATGTCGATCTGTAGTACATGATTTATGAAAATGTCCATCTGAAGTACATGATTTATGAAAATGTCCATCTGTAGTACATGATTTATGAAAATGTCCTTCTGTAGTACATGATTTATGAAAATGTCCATTTGAAGTACATGATTTATGAATATGCCCATCTGAAGTACATGATTTATGAAAATCCATCTGAAGTACATGATTTATGAATATACCCATCTGAAGTACATGATGTATGAATATACCCATCTGAAGAACATGATTTATGGAAATGTCCATCTGTAGTACATGATTTATGAAAATGTCCATCAGCAGTACATGATTTATGAAAATGTCGATCTGTAGTACATGATTTATGAAAATGTCCATCTGAAGTACATGATTTATGAAAATGTCCATCTGTAGTACATGATTTATGAAAATATCCATCTGAAGTACATGATTTATGAATATGCCCATCTGAAGTACATGATTTATGAAAATATCCATCTGAAGTACATGATTTATGAATATACCAATCTGAAGTACATGATGTATGAATATACACATCTGAGGAACTTGATATATGAAAATGTCCATCTGTAGTACATGATTTATGAAAATGTCCATCTGAAGTACATGATTTATGAAAATGTCCATCAGCAGTACATGATTTATGAAAATGTGCTTCTGTAGTACATGATTTATGAAAATGTCCATCTGAAGTACATGATTTATGAATATACCCATCTGAAGAACATGATTTATGAAAATGTCCATCTGAAGTACATGATTTATGAATATGCCCATCTGAAGTACATGTATAAAAATTGTTTATGGAAATGTCCATCTGAAGTACATGTATAAAAATTGTTTATGGAAATGTCCATCTGAAGTACATGATTTATGAAAAGTCCATCTGAAGTACATGATTTATGAAAATGTCCATCTGAAGTACATGATGTATGAATATACCCATCTGTAGTACATGATTTATGAAAATGTCCATCTGAAGTACATGATTTATGAATATACCCATCTGAAGTACATGATTTATGAATATGCCCATCTGTAGAACATGATTTATGAAAATGTCCATCTGAAGTACATGATTTATGGAAATGGTTTATGGAAATGTCCATCTGAAGTACATGATATATGAATATGTCCATCTGAAGTACATTATTTATGAATATACCCATCTGTAGAACATGATTTATGAAAATGTCCATCTGAAGTACACGATTTATGGAAATGGTTTATGGAAATGTCCATCTGAAGTACATGATATATGGAAATTATTTATGAAAATGTCCATCTGAAGTACATGATTTATGGAAATGGTTTATGAAAATGTCCATCTGAAGTACATGATTTATGAATATACCCATCTGAAGTACATGATTTATGGAAATGGTTTATGGAAATGTCCATCTGAAGTACATGATATATGAATATGTCCATCTGAAGTACATGATTTATGAAAATGTCCATCTGAAGTACATGATATATGAATATACCCATCTGTAGTACATGATTTATGAAAATGTCCATCTGAAGTACATGATTTATGAAAATGCCCATCTGAAGTACATGTATAAAAAAAATTTATGGAAATGTCCATCTGAAGTACATGATTTATGAATATACCCATCTGAAGAACATGATTTATGAAAATGTCCATCTGAAGTACATGATTTATGAATATTCCCATCTGAAGTACATGTATAAAAAATTTATGGAAATGTCCATCTGAAGTACATGTATAAAAATTGTTTATGGAAATGTCCATCTGAAGTACACGATTTATGAAAAGTCCATCTGAAGTACATGATTTATGAAAATGTCCATCTGAAGTACATGATGTATGAATATACCCATCTGTAGTACATGATTTATGAAAATGTCCATCTGAAGTACATGATTTGTGAATATACCCATCTGAAGTACATGATTTATGAATATGCCCATCTGTAGAACATGATTTATGAAAATGTCCATCTGAAGTACATGATTTATGGAAATGGTTTATGGAAATGTCCATCTGAAGTACATGTATAAAAATTGTTTATGGAAATGTCCATCTGAAGTACATGATTTATGAAAAGTCCATCTGAAGTACGTGATTTATGAAAATGTCCATCTGAAGTACATGATTTATGAAAATGTCCATCTGTAGTACATGATGTATAAATATTGTTTATGGAAATGTCCATCTGAAGTACATGATTTATGAATATGCCCATCTGAAGTACATGATGTATACAATTTGTTTATGGAAATGTCCATCTTAAGTACATGATTTATGAAAATGTCCATCTGAAGTACATGATGTATGAATATACCCATCTGAAGAACATGATTTATGGAAATGTCCATCTGAAGTACATAATTTATGAAAATGTCCATCAGCAGTACATGATTTATGAAAATGTCCATCTGTAGTACATGATGTATAAATATTGTTTATGGAAATGTCCATCTGAAGTACATGATTTATGAATATGCCCATCTGAAGTACATGATGTATACAAATTGTTTATGGAAATGTCCATCTGAAGTACATGATTTATGAAAATGTCCATCTGAAGTACATGATTTATGAAAATGTCCATCTGAAGTACATGATGTATGAATATACCCATCTGAAGAACATGATTTATGGAAATGTCCATCTGTTAGGAAATGTCCATCTGAAGTACATGATTTATGAATATGCCCATCTGAAGTACATGATTTATGAAAATATCCATCTGAAGTACATGATTTATGAATATACCCATCTGAAGTACATGATGTATGAATATACCCATCTGAAGAACATGATTTATGAAAATTTCCATCTGTAGTACATGATTTATGAAAATGTCCATCAGCAGTACATGATTTATGAAAATGTCCATCTGTAGTACATGATGTATAAATATTGTTTATGGAAAAGTCCATCTGAAGTACATGATTTATGAATATGCCCATCTGAAGTACATGATGTATACAAATTGTTTATGGAAATGTCCATCTGAAGTACATGATTTATGAAAATGTCCATCTGAAGTACATGATGTATGAATATACCCATCTGAAGAACATGATTTATGGAAATGTCCATCTGTAGTACATGATTTATGAAAATGTCCATCAGCAGTACATGATTTATGAAAATGTCCATCTGTAGTACATGATTTATGAAAATGTCCATCTGAAGTACATGATTTATGAAAATGTCCATCTGAAGTACATGATTTAAGAATATGCCCATCTGAAGTACATGATGTATAAAAATTGTTTATGGAAATGCCCATCTGAAGTACATGATTTATGAAAATGTCCATCTGAAGTACATGATTTATGAAAATGTCCATCAACAGTACATGATTTATGATAATGTCCATCTGAAGTACACAATTTATGAAAATGTCCATCAGCAGTACATGATTTATGAAAATGTCCATCTGTAGTACATGATGTATAAATATTGTTTATGGAAATGTCCATCTGAAGTACATGATTTATGAATATGCCCATCTGAAGTACATGATGTATAAAAATTATTTATGGAAATGTCCATCTGAAGTACATGATTTATGAATATGCCCATCTGAAGTACATGATGTATACAAATTGTTTATGGAAATGTCCATCTGAAGTACATGATTTATGAATATACCCATCTGAAGAACATGATTTATGGAAATGTCCATCTGTAGTACATGATTTATGAAAATGTCCATCAGCAGTACATGATTTATGAAAATGTCCATCAGCAGTACATGATTTATGAAAATGTCCATCTGTAGTACATGATTTATGAAAATGTCCATCTGAAGTACATGATTTATGAAAATGTCCATCTGTAGTACATGATTTATGAAAATATCCATCTGAAGTACATGATTTATGAATATGCCCATCTGAAGTACATGATTTATGAATATGCCCATCTGAAGTACATGATTTATGAAAAAATCCATCTGAAGTACATGATTTATGAATATACCCATCTGAAGTACATGATGTATGAATATACCCATCTGAGGAACATGATTCATGAAAATGTCCATCTGTAGTACATGATTTATGAAAATGTCCATCTGAAGTACATGATTTATGAAAATGTCCATCAGCAGTACATGATTTATGAAAATGTCCATCTGTAGTACATGATTTATGAAAATGTCCATCTGAAGTACATGATTTATGAATATGCCCATCTGAAGTACATGATTTATGAAAATATCCATCTGAAGTACATGATTTATGAATATACCCATCTGTAGTACATGATGTATAAATATTGTTTATGGAAATGTCCATCTGAAGTACATGATTTATGAATATGCCCATCTGAAGTACATGATGTATACAAATTGTTTATGGAAATGTCCATCTGAAGTACATGATTTATGAAAATGTCCATCTGAAGTACATGATGTATGAATATACCCATCTGAAGAACATGATTTATGGAAATGTCCATCTGTAGTACATGATTTATGAAAATGTCCATCAGCAGTACATGATTTATGAAAATGTCCATCTGTAGTACATGATTTATGAAAATGTCCATCTGAAGTACATGATTTATGAAAATGTCCATCTGAAGTACATGATTTAAAAATATGCCCATCTGAAGTACATGATGTATAAAAATTGTTTATGGAAATGCCCATCTGAAGTACATGATTTATGAAAATTTCCATCTGAAGTACATGATTTATGAAAATGTCCATCAACAGTACATGATTTATGAAAATGTCCATCTGAAGTACACAATTTATGAAAATGTCCATCAGCAGTACATGATTTATGAAAATGTCCATCTGTAGTACATGATGTATAAATATTGTTTATGGAAATGTCCTTCTGAAGTACATGATTTATGAATATGCCCATCTGAAGTACATGATGTATAACAATTATTTATGGAAATGTCCATCTGAAGTACATGATTTATGAATATGCCCATCTGAAGTACATGATGTATACAAATTGTTTATGGAAATGTCCATCTGAAGTACATGATTTATGAAAATGTCCATCTGAAGTACATGATGTATGGAAATGTCCATCTGTAGTACATGATTTATGAAAATGTCCATCAGCAGTACATGATTTATGAAAATGTCCATCAGCAGTACATGATTTATGAAAATGTCCATCTGTAGTACATGATTTATGAAAATGTCCATCTGAAGTACATGATTTATGAAAATGTCCATCTGTAGTACATGATTTATGAAAATATCCATCTGAAGTACATGATTTATGAATATGCTCATCTGAAGTACATGATTTATGAAAAAATCCATCTGAAGTACATGATTTATGAATATACCCATCTGAAGTACATGATGTATGAATATACCCATCGGAGGAACATGATTTATGAAAATGTCCAGCAACAGTACATGATTTATGATAATGTCCATCTGAAGTACACAATTTATGAAAATGTCCATCAGCAGTACATGATTTATGAAAATGTCCATCTGTAGTACATGATGTATAAATATTGTTTATGGAAATGTCCATCTGAAGTACATGATTTATGAATATGCCCATCTGAAGTACATGATGTATACAAATTATTTATGGAAATGTCCATCTGAAGTACATGATTTATGAATATGCCCATCTGAAGTACATGATGTATACAAATTGTTTATGGAAATGTCCATCTGAAGTACATGATTTATGAAAATGTCCATCTGAAGTACATGATGTATGAATATACCCATCTGAAGAACATGATTTATGGAAATGTCCATCTGTAGTACATGATTTATGAAAATGTCCATCAGCAGTACATGATTTATGAAAATGTCCATCTGTAGTACATGATGTATGAATATACCCATCTGAAGTACATGATTTATGAAAATGTCCATCAGCAGTACATGATTTATGAAAATGTCCATCTGTAGTACATGATTTATGAAAATGTCCATCTGAAGTACATGATTTATGAAAATGTCCATCTGTAGTACATGATTTATGAAAATATCCATCTGAAGTACATGATTTATGAATTTACCCATCTGAAGTACATGATGTATGAATATACCCATCTGAAGTACATGATTTATGAATATACCCATCTGTAGTACATGATGTATAAATATTGTTTATGGAAATGTCCATCTGAAGTACATGATTTATGAATATGCCCATCTGAAGTACATGATGTATACAAATTGTTTATGGAAATGTCCATCTGAAGTACATGATTTATGAAAATGTCCATCAGCAGTACATGATTTATGAAAATGTCCATCTGTAGTACATGATTTATGAAAATGTCCATCTGAAGTACATGATTTATGAAAATGTCCATCTGTAGTACATGATTTATGAAAATATCCATCTGAAGTACATGATGTATGAATATACCCATCTGAGGAACATGATTTATGAAAATGTCCATCTGTAGTACATGATTTATGAAAATGTCCATCTGAAGTACAAGATTTATGAAAATGTCCATCAGCAGTACATGATTTATGAAAATGTCCATCTGTAGTACATGATTTATGAAAATGTCCATCTGAAGTACATGATTTATGAATATGCCCATCTGAAGTACATGATTTATGAAAATATCCATCTGAAGTACATGATTTATGAATATACCCATCTGTAGTACATGATGTATAAATATTGTTTATGGAAATGTCCATCTGAAGTACATGATTTCTGAATATGCCCATCTGAAGTACATGATGTATACAAATTGTTTATGGAAATGTCCATCTGAAGTACATGATTTATGAAAATGTCCATCTGAAGTACATGATGTATGAATATACCCATCTGAAGAACATGATTTATGGAAATGTCCATCTGTAGTACATGATTTATGAAAATGTCCATCAGCAGTACATGATTTATGAAAATGTCCATCTGTAGTACATGATTTATGAAAATGTCCATCTGAAGTACATGATTTATGAAAATGTCCATCTGAAGTACATGATTTAAAAATATGCCCATCTGAAGTACATGATGTATAAAAATTGTTTATGGAAATGCCCATCTGAAGTACATGATTTATGAAAATTTCCATCTGAAGTACATGATTTATGAAAATGTCCATCAACAGTACATGATTTATGAAAATGTCCATCTGAAGTACACAATTTATGAAAATGTCCATCAGCAGTACATGATTTATGAAAATGTCCATCTGTAGTACATGATTGTAAGGCCCGCCTCGATTCGACCCAATGGCGGCAGTCGTTCCGCGGGTGAAGGGCTTTGCGTGTTACAGTCTTTCTTTTTCACGACACAACAAGAACATTAAAATGGAACACTTTTTCTTATTATATATTTTGTCTCGTTATTTCATCTGACTCCATAAAATGAAAAGGGTTTTAATGATATCTGTGCATCATTAAAACAGGAACGAAAGATCGGTTATTCTTATCAGCTCTTTTTCAATACTTTACCCGTCCAGACATAGGGAAACTATATCGCTCAGAGGTCCTGTTTTCCACAGGTCTCACGGACACAATCTCGTCAGGCCCGGTCATCAGTCAGAGGTAAATTATGATTACGTATCTAAGATTTGCCGTAAATTCACACGTACACAATCAGAGACATCAATAACCCTCATGGGGCACCCTCAGAACTCGAATTCAATCGTTTACTTCAGTAAAGGGTTTTGGCCACTATCGGATATGTTAGCAGATCAATATACTACACTCGTAATAGCTTTGGATTGGCCAAATCTTTGTTTAAAGTAACATTAAATCAAAGTCAGAGGTGTGGACGTACCCGAATTCAGTCTGATCAGACGGCGTTCACCGTCACTGAACGGAAATTAGCCCGTCCCTACACCCAAGCACACTTAAAAGATGCCGGATATTAGCCGTCGCTAAAACTGACGCAGGCTTGCGGAAATATACGAATCCACTAATCTAGTAGAGAGAAAGCACTCTTCAGAGGCAGTTAGAATAGAATCAAACGTTACAATTTATTGACCAGGTAATCAAAACAATAATTCAAAGCTCCAATGTTACAAGAATAGAATCAACGGTTAACCATAACATAACAATAACTCAGGAATTGAAGAATTTGTAGAAATTACTACCTGGCAATGAAAAACTACACACAAGTGACATGTGCGGGCAATCAGCTTACTGACTCCCAGAGCTTTCTGTCCCTTTCCCTTATATACCCAGATGATTCAATAGACCCACCAAGGTGGTATCTTGTCATTATAATTAGTCTTTAGAATTGGCAACCAAAAGGCTTCTGGAGATCCTGTGGCCGGGATTACTTATTTACATACAGGAGGTGATCTGAATAGGAGATCAGGGGGAGGGCACACCTTTAAGTTGTGCACTATATTTTCTCATACTTTAGAACTTCTTTTAGCTTTTCCTTATGATTGGGAGAATGAGACCATTTTACCAGGCGCACTGAGACATTTCAAAAGATATCAAACATGTATGGTTACTTATTTGTACATATTACATTGCATGGATTTTTCAGTGAATTTTAGGTGATGAGAGGAGGAGGAAATGATGAGACCGTCAGTACAGGGTGTGGATCCCCCAGTGTGCTGCACCCCTGGATGTTACTGTTACATATGCAAGAGACAGCCTTGTGGATTCACCGGCTGGGCCCTTTGTCTTCTCGAGGGGGGGTCCAGATATCCTGGATGTTACTGTTACATATGCAAGAGACAGTTTTTGTGGATTCACCGGCTGATATCCTGGCACCAGTCTTACAATGATGTATAAATATTGTTTATGGAAATGTCCTTCTGAAGTACATGATTTATGAATATGCCCATCTGAAGTACATGATGTATAAAAATTATTTATGGAAATGTCCATCTGAAGTACATGATTTATGAATATGCCCATCTGAAGTACATGATGTATACAAATTGTTTATGGAAATGTCCATCTGAAGTACATGATTTATGAAAATGTCCATCTGAAGTACATGATGTATGGAAATGTCCATCTGTAGTACATGATTTATGAAAATGTCCATCAGCAGTACATGATTTATGAAAATGTCCATCAGCAGTACATGATTTATGAAAATGTCCATCTGTAGTACATGATTTATGAAAATGTCCATCTGAAGTACATGATTTATGAAAATGTCCATCTGTAGTACATGATTTATGAAAATATCCATCTGAAGTACATGATTTATGAATATGCTCATCTGAAGTACATGATTTATGAAAAAATCCATCTGAAGTACATGATTTATGAATATACCCATCTGAAGTACATGATGTATGAATATACCCATCGGAGGAACATGATTTATGAAAATGTCCATCAACAGTACATGATTTATGATAATGTCCATCTGAAGTACACAATTTATGAAAATGTCCATCAGCAGTACATGATTTATGAAAATGTCCATCTGTAGTACATGATGTATAAATATTGTTTATGGAAATGTCCATCTGAAGTACATGATTTATGAATATGCCCATCTGAAGTACATGATGTATAAAAATTATTTATGGAAATGTCCATCTGAAGTACATGATTTATGAATATGCCCATCTGAAGTACATGATGTATACAAATTGTTTATGGAAATGTCCATCTGAAGTACATGATTTATGAAAATGTCCATCTGAAGTACATGATGTATGAATATACCCATCTGAAGAACATGATTTATGGAAATGTCCATCTGTAGTACATGATTTATGAAAATGTCCATCAGCAGTACATGATTTATGAAAATGTCCATCTGTAGTACGTGATGTATGAATATACCCATCTGAAGTACATGATTTATGAAAATGTCCATCAGCAGTACATGATTTATGAAAATGTCCATCTGTAGTACATGATTTATGAAAATGTCCATCTGAAGTACATGATTTATGAAAATGTCCATCTGTAGTACATGATTTATGAAAATGTCCATCTGAAGTACATGATTTATGAAAATGTCCATCTGTAGTACATGATTTATGAAAATATCCATCTGAAGTACATGATTTATGAATTTACCCATCTGAAGTACATGATGTATGAATATACCCATCTGAAGAACATGATTTATGAAAATGTCCATCTGTAGTACATGATTTATGAAAATGTCCATCAGCAGTACATGATTTATGAAAATGTCCATCTGTAGTACAGGATTTATGAAAATGTCCATCTGAAGTACATGATTTTTGAATATGCCCATCTGAAGTACATGATTTATGAATATACCCATCTGAAGTACACGATTTATGAAAATGTCCATCAGCAGTACATGATTTATGAAAATGTCCATCTGTAGTACATGATGTATAAATATTGTTTATGGAAATGTCCATCTGAAGTACATGATTTATGAAAATGTCCATCTGAAGTACATGATGTATGAATATACCCATCTGAAGAACATGATTTATGGAAATGTCCATCTGTAGTACATGATTTATGAAAATTTCCATCGGCAGTACATGATTTATGAAAATGTCCATCTGTAGTACATGATTTATGAAAATGTCCATCTGAAGTACATGATTTATGAAAATGTCCATCTGAAGTACATGATTTATGAATATGCCCATCTGAAGTACATGATGTATAACAATTGTTTATGGAAATGTCCATCTGAAGTACATGATTTATGAAAATGTCCATCTGAAGTACATGATGTACGAATATACCCATCTGAAGAAAATGATTTATGAAAATGTCCATCTGAAGTACATGATTTATGAATATACCCATCTGAAGAACATGATTTATGAAAATGTCTATCAGCAGTACATGATTTATGGAAATGTCCATCTGAAGTACATGATTTATGAATATGCCTATCTGAAGTGCATGATGTATAAAAATTGTTTATGGAAATGTCCATCTGAAGTACATGATTTATGAATATGCCTATCTGAAGTACATGATATATAAAAATTGTTTATGGAAATGTCCATCTGAAGTACATGATTTATGAATATGCCCATCTGAAGTACATGATGTATAAAAATTTGTGGTGGGCCGTTATCGGCGTTAACGTGCTGCGTTAATGCGAGACTCTTATCGGGCGATAAAAAAAATATCGCCGTTAATCTATTCTCAAAGTTGGGTTGGGAGCTGGGTCTATACTACGCAAGCTATGATGACTTTCACCCTGATATTTTAGCGTGGGTGTATACCTAGCCGAATTGCACTGTAGGGGGCGAGAACGAGTCTTCGAACTAGAGGCTCGCAGTCCGTGATGGACAGATTGTTAACGGCTGGTCTATGTGGTAATACAATCGGGCAGGACATCCAAACGCTCACCTATCATTCATCAACCTCAAATATGGCTTTTCATCTGAAAGATGTATGTAGTAACAACTTTACATGGCCGCTCAATATGATGTTAACCTAGAGAAATGTGCGCTATTGAAGTGTGTGTGTGGAAGCGCGTTTGCTGCAGGACAGGCTCCGGTGCGCTCACTTGCTCTTAAAATCTCCGTCATTCTTGGTCATACAGATAAAAGTAGCCTAAGACATCTTTCGAATCTGTAAAGACTCTACGTTTATTTGTGTGCACTCAGAATAACAACGAAA
The DNA here is from genome assembly GCA_027474115.1 of Schizopygopsis malacanthus. Taxonomy (NCBI): domain Eukaryota; kingdom Metazoa; phylum Chordata; class Actinopteri; order Cypriniformes; family Cyprinidae; genus Schizopygopsis; species Schizopygopsis malacanthus. Next base: position 35,874 of record JAPDDM010000314.1, read on the forward strand.
CGTTTCGCTTTTAAGCAAACAGGATGCGCTTTAGGTCTCATGTGAACTTGAGCTAGAAACTTCGAAACTCCGTCTTTGAAAAATATATCTATAGAGAGTGAAATGTCTAAAAAATAAAAATAGAAGACGTGTGTGTTAGCATGGATGATTTACATGAAATTTAATCTGTGCAACACAGTGCATAAGATGGCTTTCAGTTCAATATAGTAACAAAAAACGACATTTTGGGTTTTTATTCAACTAATAAGGTGGACACGCTGTGATCTGTACTATATTTTTACTGTAATTGACAGTTATCAAAAAAAAAAAAAAAAAAAAAACAAACAACACGGGAGTGGGAGGGAATGGGAGTCATTCTTCCGGGAGTGGAACGGGATTTCCCCCCAGTTTTTTCGTGGGATTGGGACGGGAAGAGATTCAAGTTTGTGATGCATTTTGGAAACAGGAGATGAGCCCCTGGTCTAATGCGCCACCTGGCTTGAGAAACCCGTTCTCAAAGACTTACTTTTAGTCATTATTTGGGTAGCACACATATTCTGAATGCCTTCGCCAGAATTCAAATGAGCCATTTTAATCTAGATTAATCTAGATTAATTCCAAGATTAATCTAGATTAATTCCAAGATTAATCTAGATTAATCTAGATAAAATAAAAAAAATCTATGCCCACCTCTAATAAAAATTGTTTATGGAAATGTCCATCTGAAGTACATGATTTATGAAAATGTCCATCTGAAGTACATGATTTATGAATATACCCATCTGATGTACATGATTTATGAATTTACCCATCAGCAGTACATGATTTATGAAAATGTCCATCTGAAGTACATGATTTATGAAAATGTCCATCTGAAGTACATGATTTATGAATATGCCCATCTGAAGTACATGACGTATAAAAATTGTTTATGGAAATGTCCATCTGAAGTACATGATTTATGAAAATGTCCATCTGAAGTACATGATGTATGAATATACCCATCTGAAGAACATGATTTATGAAAATGTCCATCAGCAGTACATGATTTATGAAAATTTCCATCTGTAGTACATGATTTATGAAAATGTCCATCGGAAGTACATGATTTATGAAAATGTCCATCTGAAGTACATGATTTATGAATATGCCCATCTGAAGTACATGATGTATAAAAATTGTTTATGGAAATGTCCATCTGAAGTACATGATTTATGAAAATGTCCATCTGAAGTACATGATTTATGAATATACCCATCTGAAGAACATGATTTATGAATATGCCCATCTGAAGTACATTATGTATACAAATTGTTTATGGAAATGTCCATATGAAGTACATGATTTATGAAAATGTCCATCTGAAGTATATGATTTATGAATATACCCATCTGAAGAACATGATGTATAAAAATTGTTTATGGAAATGTCCATCTGAAGTTCATGATTTATGAATATGCCCATCTGAAGTACATGATGTATAAAAATTGTTTATGGAAATGTCCATCTGAAGTACATGATTTATGAAACTGTCATGAACTGTGTTCACTGACTTCTCGATTATTGTTAGTTGTTTTTGGGTGTATTGTGCTTTTTTGGTTCTGAGTTTATGTTTGTATTGTTTTAGTGTTGCGCAGTAAAGATGACG